>JAVFBZ010002881.1:0-12504 GCA_032466195.1 Katharina tunicata
CCCAAATATTCTGTATTTTGGGTTTTCACAGAATCACATGAATTATATATATTTTCATCAAAAAGTAAAAGCTAGAGACATTCCCGTTAATATTACCCCCAGAGTTGAAGGTAAAGGTAACTTAAAAGCCTGTTAAAAGTAAAAAAATCAGAAAATTCTGCTAGAATTTTTAATTGGAAATGTGTCAATCTGCTGTCACAGTTCAAACACACTTTGATGTACCGACGTCACTCCTACTCAACTGTGTTAGCCACACCCCTTACAAATTTCAAAATGTTGGCTCGTTACAAACAAGGTCATTCACCGCGGCTGGATCAAAGTCATTGTGAGAAAATATGGCCAGCCCTCTTGCCGTTAAATTCGAATAACTGCTAGATTTCTCCTATAATTTTTTATTTTAACCTGACTGTTTTAATTTTTGAACAAACATCAAATCTTGTCAAAATCAAGGCAAACGGAAATAGTTGAAAAATCCAAGTTTTGGGTGCGTTGTCCGGTTTATTCTACGTTATATTCATAAAAAAGTTTTTTGAATTCCCACCCAACCTCAACTTTAAACCTGTTATTTTCAAACAAAAGCTGTGTTATGGATGATCTAAGGCCAATCACACACTTGATTTGAACAGGAAGTATTCATTTGATCTCATTCCATAGTCATGTCAATAGTTTTATTTTAGATAATAGGGGTTCACTGCGTTGCAACAGAATGGTACAATATTCAGATTAAAGGGACAATATACAATGACTGGTATCTTCATAAACGGACATTCGGATGGAGTTTGCCTGATGTCAGCAACCTTCAAATTGACTGATTGTTACTAATTACTGTTTAGTAATGACTATTGTCTAATATTGACTGATATTCAGGGACAATTTGCGGCCAGTTTGTCTGTCTTGTAATCAAGCATTCTGAAATAGAAAATTAAAACATTCTCCCTTCTGTCGAGTCGTTAGCTCTAAAGTAGTGACTATCCATCTTGTAATGCGCTTAAAATAACGCTTCGTGCAGTTTGTTGGTTGGTTTACAGCTTATTTTGTGGAATAAACCCACGGGCCATGTATATATGTCATTTTCTAACTTTAACTGACTTCAAATTGAATCGGTCCTACGGACCCTTTTTTCTGTTTCATTTTAAATCAGTCGGTAGTAAAATTTAGATGAGTCATTCTCCAGCGAATTTTTTGACTGAAACAGTACTACGACAAGCACAACGATGGCTTGTCAATACGTTAGCGCTGGAATTCTTCTCAATCTAGAGAAAGGTACGGGCATATTTTGTATAGTAGTCAATTGACACCATCTTATTATGCTACCCCTAATGCCCTGTATAAGTATCTGAGTGTTTCGATATCGATATGTTGAAACGGAAGATCTGGTTTCGATTTCTTGACCTTATTTAGTAATCTTATGGCTCAACAAACTTTACAAAGGACACAATTAATTTTGCAAATCTTTATTTCTATCCTGTGCATGCTTGACGATGTCTACATATATGTCTATAGCGCAATAGTTTTTTTTGATATATATATATAAATATATATTTTTGTAAAAATGTAGAGAAAGAAAATTTTGCTTGCATTCACCGGGATTCGAACTCGGGTCTCTGGCTTGCAGGGCCAACGCTCTAACCGACTGAGCTACAGAGGCTCTTGGTAGAACTAACGAATTTTTATCTAAGCAAAGGCTGCGATTTTTTCTCTACGATAAGCACTGACACAGGGACACTGAAATAGTGTCCTTTTTTATCTAGATATTACCCACAAATGTGTTTGTTGTTTTTGGTTATTCTGAAGATCTGGTACTGGAATATATATATTTTTGTATAAATGTAGAGAAAGAAAATTTTGCTATATATATATATAGCACGCTCTGTAGGCTTATTCACAACAGCTTTATTGTCTGGTGCCCCTAACGTAACAGCGGGTGGTAGGGTGGGAGTTTCGTGTGCTCTGGTGCTATCTGAACTAAGGGGCATCAGGAAGCCGATTTGTGGTGCTCTTCTGTTTTCGTCCTGTAAATGTATTGCCGTGTCTTTTATGATGCTGGCGTTTTTCAGGGTGGTTTTCTTCACCATTTGGCTTACATGCCGTCATATAAGTGATAAAACCACAAGTACGGCGTAAAACCGTAACCAAATAAACGAACAAATCGTGTGCAAGCGCGCATGCCTTTAGTGAAAAATTTCATGTAACAGCTAGTACGCTCTGTGAACCAACTCGCAATAGATTAAACAGTTTTATTAGCGTTTACCGTTAACGTAACAGACGAACCTAAAAAACACATAAATCACAGTTTATTATAAAACTCGCAATTTCTAGTAGGACGATTGTTTGCCTGTTTGATTGGCGTTTGACGCCATATATATGGCTAGTTCATCTAGTAGGACGAAGCTTATAATTTAATTACGGTGAGAATCAGTTGTAAACTAGGCTCTCTGAAGTTAAATGAGGTCTACTTTTATATTTTGCCCATCGTTAAATATGATTTGAAGGATTTAATTGAAAAAGAATAAGAACAAAAAGTAATTTGTGCACAGCATTGGGCTATGATATATTGTATATTATTGTAAGGAAACTACATTGCCTATATCAAAGCATGGTCAATTCTCAGGGGTCTCAGGAATTGTACGCTTATTGTAACACATGTATATGTTCCTGTTTCTGTTCGCATACGTATCGGGGAAATGACTGTCTTAAAATGAAATATATGATGATGTGTGCAATGTACAAATATCTGCAGTGTACAAATATCTGGTCTGAAAAATCAAACTTTTTGATACGCATGAATCTCTAGGCTTGGACACTTCTTGAATGAAAACGAAGTACGAAGACTTTCGTATAACGGAAATGTATTGATTGGCGTGCAGTGTAAACCCGAAATTTGGCATTGGTTGGAATCGTGTCGCTAGTCCAGACATACACTGTATTAGTCTTTTGAAATATCATATACTGTGATGATTAACCTGACCCAGTGTAGATTTCAATCTAGTCACATAATCAAGAATGACCCATACATCATACATGGGAAATGGTAGATGGATTCTGCTTTTGCATCAAACCAAGTTTGTCAGAAGCGTTTCTGTTGCCTCCCTTGTCAAATCAGTTATTCAGATTATGACTGACATTCTGAGGTCTATAGTTTCCAATCTGCCTAATTTGTTGGGACAGCGAATCGTAATATATCTATGTATCTTTTTTATTGTCAAATATCTAAATATATGTACCAAACAAATCTGTCAAAAAAAAATGGTCTGAAAGGTTAAATGCCTGACATAGGATTATTTGTGTTTCCTTTGCCGTGCCACTGTAGCTCTTTGATAATATTTTGGACTAAATAATTTGACTTTACTCTCACAGCCCTAACATTGACAATAATAAATATGAATGAATGAAAAATTAAGCAAGACAAAATTCAAGGGACAAACACAGAAACCCATTTTGGACAGCCCCTGAATAATGGTAAATCTATAGGCTTTGAACTCACATGGTATCCTTTTGCAACGTAGATTCTGGTCAATGCGAAGAGCAGTCTTCTTGCTGTTTCTAAGATTTCAGCGGGTGGGCGCTTTCTGTTCCCTGGTCTGTTACCAGCATAGTTGGGGTGAAATGTTTGTAAACTTTTCGCTAATAATATTTTTAATGATCGTGAAACCAATATGAAAATCCAGTGACCTGGTTTGTCTTTTGAAGACACACACATTTTAATATTTAAAACCAACACCTGTTGATCTCTAAAATAAGGGACATCGGAAAGACAGTTTTGAACCTTGTCCTGATGTTACCGTGGCGCTCCAATCTGTTATCAGTGTTGTTAAGGGTGGTTTCCTTCACCCACTGGACTGGTACGCCATCAAATAAGTGAAATAACCTTAGTACTGGGTAAAATCCCTATCAAAGAAACAAACAATCAAAGATTATGTTGCCAGGCTCAGCTTACCGTGACTATATAGGTTTTATACGACGTGCGTGGTTGGGAGGTTGTCTATAAATATTGATATAAGAAACCTGTTGCGGTTGTTTAGGTGGCAAACTCCATCTGGACTACTAAGGCTATTCCTTACATGTATAAATATCTTAATATCTGAGAATCCGCCTGCGGGAGATTGTTCAGTATTTTATAATACATTAATAAAACAAGACAATACACTGTCACAAAAGGTCACAAATTCCCCGTTGGCAGTTTTCTGTCCACGCTTGAGCAATATATTACTTTCAGCCTGCGGTCCGAGCGATAACTGTACTTGGCGTATACTAATGGGTTAGCGGACCCACTCTTTTTCCCGAGGACAAATAAACAGTACCGTAGATAATTATCAACAACGTGTTGAAGAACAACCGTTTGTGAAAGATTTTCGTCCCTTATCTGGATCCCGCAGAGATGGGTTTTGCTTACTTCCTTGCCTTTCACGCCTTGTACGTATGCATAGAAAGAATAACCAATGCCCTTGTGGATCTTAGGCATGAACAGAAAGTTTTCCTGTCCCGACGGAGATCGAGGTTTCTATTTGGTTGACCATCGTACAGGCAACCCAAAGTGGTTATTTAAGGGGAAATATTCTCGAGAAAGACGTTTTACACCAACAAGATAAATAAATGCATATGGAATATGAATCGTGAAGACACAAAAAGAATAGGACTGGATATGGCGGACACATGATATCCGGGAACCATCTTCAGCTTAAACATCGATTTCAGAGCCTGGCCGTGAAGTGTGAAAGAATGCTTATCATAAAAATACAACCACGATATTGTAATTCCTATACTTCCGCCAAAGAAAGTTGCAACGCATCCAATCTGTTGCCGTGATAGATGAGGCATTTTACTAAAATGTTATGTAATATCTAAATTACACATGGCGTTTTAGTCTCACCTTCACAATTCAGTAATCATTGTTTTGTTTCTGTTTATTTTCAGATCAAAGTTGTGAAGCAGGCATGTGGTTATTACGTCACTGAAGATATACTATTGGTGATCTTGTACAGTCCCATCATGGTCCCATCAACTGTTGAAGATGCCTTGCTGATATGCAATGAAACCGTGCTAAACAAACCATTGCCCAATGATGGTAAGTCGTTTTGAATCGAATCCGAGGAACCGCAAAACAAAAAAATAATGTTGGTATACTTAATACTTGTTCTATAATCGGAGCAACAAGCGGGTGACTGGGCTATGGCCTCCTTTGGTCTGGTGATATCTGACCTAAGGGGCAACAGAAAGCCGATTTGTTGCGATGCTTTTTCGTCCAGGAACTTTATTGTGGCGTAGCATCGTTTACGGTGGTTTCCTTCACTGATTAGTCTGGCTCCCGGTCATACATCTAGGAGTGAACCTTTAGTACTGCGAAAAGACCAAATTTGAGCAAAACAATCTGTTAACGATTTGGATTGTGTGACTAAACGTTTCTTTTGTTGAAATATCGGGCCAACCATTTCAGACACATCAACCCGAGCAGTGACAAATCCAGCGATTCCAGTCTCATAGAGCAATGTCTGGCTGTGCCTGTTATTTTCCATCTTATTGGATTTAAGTCATTAAGTTTTTATGACCTTTCTGTTAATTTTTTTCAAACTATCCTAAGTATAAGTCTGTTATTTTAATCATAGACCTCCAAAGTGTTTAAGGTGAAACAAATGAATGGTCATCATGCATGATCTGAGAAAGCTCAACTGCCTAGACAATATAAGAAGAGAAACTGACATCTCATACCAATAAAGCGTTGCTAAGTCTTTATAGTAAAGTCCTGTGCGAAAAGTTTCTCAAATGATAATGCAATATTCCACTTTTCAAAGACACACCGATTTCTTTACAGTAATATATTATATGCTGGTGAAAGTTGACAGTTGGCGGTTCCTGCACAGATTGCGCCTTAGCTTTTTGGGCTAAGACGTTTTAAAGGGGGGGGGGGGGTGATATTGCTTGGGAAATGGGCCTCATTGTGCCTAAAACTTTGGTGGAATAAGGCTTGAATATGCACCCTTCATTCTTTCATCCTGGCATAACATTTGCAGTTATCCATGTCAATCCTGTATGATATTGTCACTGCTGTTATTTTTCACAACTTATCAAGGTAATTTACCTCAACTCTTAAACTTACCTCATCTTTTAAATTTTCAGTATCAGTTAATTAATGAATTTAAAAGTAATTTCAGTTAATATATACAATCATTGCTTGAAATTAGTCTTGGCATTTAGATTGAAACAATGCACCAGAAATATACCAAAATTGCCATCCATAAAGTCTAGAATTATCAGTCTACATGCCTACAGAATCACACTATTCACTAATTTGACCAACGGTCCATTATTTATAATCATATTTACATTTTGGAATTATTCTGCGTTTTTCAGCTAAAGAACCAGACTATTACTTCACTCAGAAGCTGCCCCAGCACTATGAGGTGAAGAAAAAGAAGGAATGCATGCTCGAATGTTTTGTGTCTGATCCAAGGGCTCGAGTGAAATGGCGGAAAGGAGGTGAACCACTTGAGGTCAGTGTCAAATGATTCTTATGAAACAATATTTTAATGTTATTTCTGATGTAATTTTATGCTGGGAATGTTAGGCTTGAGATAGCTAATAGTTTAAGAAAAATGTTGGTCGATTTCTACCAGTTATGTATTTTCCACAGCTACCATTTTTGACGTGTCTATATTTGTATTGAACTCTTTCTTTATTGAATCCCTTTCTGCAAGGTCTGTTTATGTGGATGGTTTACCACGTACTGCTTCATATATCAAAATCTTCATATGTGACATGAAATAGCCTATGTCATGTAGCTCCAAGGCTCAGGTTGAGTGCTTGGTAGATTTGGAACACACTGTATGGAATTTGGTTCAATTTCATTTGAGACTGTCTTTGAACCCAGAATAGATTTGACTGAAATTTCGGGCAAACTTTTATCAATGGTTGATAGGACATTTATGGCTTCCTCTGATTTCTGGTTGTACTCTTTGGCATATTGAGCCAAAATTTGTCCATAACGTTCTTCATGAGCCACTTGTATACCAGAAGGTTTTTGGACACTGGCCATCTTTCTTTGAGGTCTGGCTGCTGTTGGTCTTGATTTAGTTTGACCATCAGGAGAATCCTTTGTTGAAATGCATACAGACTGTTTAGAGTTAAGTGTTGGTAAATCTGGAATGAAAGTTTTGAGATGGCTTCCGTCTTTCAAATCTGATGTTAACTTAGCAATGATTGGCAATCTTTGCCCAGCTACTGAGTGGTGCTTCTTAGTTGCTTTTTTGTGGCTTCCATTTGACATTGCTTTGTCTGTGATTCGTAGCGACAGGTACCATTTGAGAAAAGTCTCCATTGACAACAGACTAGATGATGGTAGATTTTCTGAATGCCAGATTGTGTCTTTTACTTGGGAAGCTGTGATGCTCTGTGGTATTTCAAATTTTGTGAATTGAGTATCACTGTGTATTAGGAAAATAAAGTTATTGTTGGAAACTAAGTATAGAGTCGTTCTTATGGCTATCTCTGAATCATAAACAGGGAGAGATGGAGATGTGGTTAATCGGCATCCACATAGGATTATTTTCTGTGTCTCTGGAGATGATACGGTTTTTCTGTGAATCTTTTCTGTGACGCTCTGTATGGGTTGATTGGCATGGATATAAATCATCTTAACAGAATCGTTGTCACACTGGTAAGACAATGGAAATGTTTCCAGCTTTAATGTCATTTCCAGCTTAAGATCCTTTCCTTTGACAATGTTTTTCAACACAGCTGAGTCGGGAAGAGTGCTGAACTGTGTCAGAAGGGTGTAGTGCTTCGCATTTGGTATTCCTCTATACTCCAGTTCTTCTTTGATGAACCCTACATTTTTCTGGAGGGCACATGTTATGGTTTCAGTTGCATTACTTCCTAAATAAACTGTTACAGAGATTTCTGGCGGTGGGGTAATTTTTCTTCTTCTTCTACTGTTATTGTCTGGAATGTTAACTTCAATGTTAAATAGAGAACCTACTGATGCTCCAACACTGGCGCCGAGATCAACAAGGCTCTGATTGGCATAGAGTTTTATCTGGTCAAGCTTTTGACCAGTTATTCCGAGGATGTGGAATGCTACAACTGACCAAGTATCAAATTGTGATACAACGATTCTTGCTGCCCGTCCATCATTTAAGCTGACCTCTATAGAGTTTAAATTTATTTTGTGATGCCTACCAATGGTTGTCAACAGGAGTTGGTCACCATCTTGTACGTTATAAGAGCCCAATGTGTTATCAGGTGTAAGACTCCTCCCACCTTTGCCTATAACCAGAAGCATATGTCTTGGAAGGAGGAAATCCCACTTCATTGTTTCATTGTCTTTGTAGACCTCTGATGACACACATCTTTTCAGCACTGTTTCTAACACATGGCTTACCAACATACATGGATCTACAAACAAATCATAGTCCATCTTCCAGAATGTTTTTACTTTGATGACCACATTGTATTGATATTGTATTTGAAGATCCAGAAGACTCTGGCTCCTTATACCACACTGGTACAATCTTTGTTGATTTTCTAAACATAATCCTTCAAAGAGAAGATCTTGTTGCAGAACTGGAAATCCAAACTCTGCCTGTATCATTTCCTTAACAGTAAAGACATGGTAGCTCAGATCAGCCTCTACTTCAAACACAACATTTAACGAAGTAATAAGAATTGTTATTTTGCTTAAAAACTTTGGTAAAACAATCAATGACGCACCAGGTTTTAGAGTGACCACATCTCCGATGTCTAATGGAAATAAGTTGTTAGGGAATAGGAAGGCCAATCTTTGATAATTGTGGTTGTAATCCAGATTAAACCTCACAAATCGTATCAGACTTTCTATAGTATCCACTTGTGATATTTTAAACAAGTACAATGATTTGGGTAACAAGTAAGAGCTGATGACAATATCCTGTCCAATTATGTCATCAAAGTCCAGAAAGAAATTAATACTGGTGTCTTCATCAGAGCTGTAACCATCAGACACGGTGTCCAGGTTAGAATGGGTGTAGTTTGACTCTGCTTGCCAGTTATCAGTGTCATCAGAAGCTTCCTGTAATATTATATTAGATATATTAGTGATAACTATAGTGAAAAAAAGAATTGAAAAGAGATATCAAAAAATATAATATCAAACAAATGTTTAATGTACTTCTGAAAACATTTTTACATAAAAACAAATGAACGCTACAGGAAAGGATCTGAAATGTCACTTTGCTAGAAAAAACAACTGAGTTATTAATTTTATTGTAATCCTTCCATACCTGGTACTTTGTTTGGATATATAATCCAATAATGAAAAACATACAAAATTCATGTAAATATTACTATAGAAATATTAATATTAGCCAATCAAAACACATAACTGTACTTTTCCCCCAGTACATTTCAAATGTTTTAATAAGCTAAAAAACTCACCCTTAAAAACATTAAGTGTTCTTTCGAGGGGGAGGGTTAGTGTTAAAAAATTTATTACCGTCAGATAGCAATATGTGGCATCAAAAATGTATTACAAGAAGACTATAAAATAACATCAATTTATTTACCATTGCAAGACAGGAACAACAATCACATAAGCTTTATTTGTCGAGGCAACAGGAATAACATTTATCTTCAAGGCTTTTTCGCAGAGGACAATATTCAAAATCTCTTATTGGCTGCTACCACAAAGAAATGCCTATCCTATAATTTAAAATAAATTCCTCCACTTTCAAGGCAAGAAATTGTTCAGAAGACATGGCAAATAATTACATGTAACTTTATCAAATGTATTAAAAAAACTTATTAGTTCTTCTGAGTTGGAACAAGTAGTAAATAAAACACACTGTAAATCATTTAGACACTGATGTTTATTTTTAAACTAATTCATTTAGAAAGTCAACTTTCTTACCTCATATTTTTTATCCATTTTCTGGCTGTACTTGTATTATTTCGCGGCCATACAATGTATTTCATACAGACATTCAAGCAAATGACTTATTTTACCGTCAAATGTATTTAACATAATCCTTCGAGGAACATGCAGTGTATTTCAGAATAGGTCTGGGCTGTTCTGTCTTAGTTTCCCAGGATCTTGTATAGTTAAAAAAACTCCAGATAAAAAGCTTAACATTAACCAGTGCGTTTAAGTAATGTTGCCTCGATTGTCAGTTCATTTCTTCCACTATAAATGCAATTGGTTTCTATTTCTGTGGGTAACTGGGGTAGTGTCAGACATATTTGTATTGGTTTATTGTGACTGGCACTTTGTAGCTGTCTACCTTTGACAATGTACCTTTTGTTACTTACCTGTGTTGACTCTGAGCACTCAGGACTATTACCATAATTAACAATAAAAGAATCCAGCTGTGAAATAAATTGACCTGATCTCTTGGATAGAAGAATGTTGTGACCCATTTCAATTCCTATTCATTAACTTGTCCTTAACTTTTTTTTATCGATATTGCCTATATATGTTTTGATATATGTTTAATATATTATGGGAAACATTTATTAAAAATAGTAATCCGCCTTGATGTCTTGCAATGACACTCATATAACCCTATCCTAACCTCACAAAGCCTTGTTGGCTGGCTGTGCAAATAAAAGTAGGCTAGTTCATCTGTTTGAGCTAGTTCGTCTGTTTGGGTCATTAAGAAGGAACATTTAATTTTTTAGACAAATCATTAAAAAAACACATTGAAAACTTCATGTTTGAATTGCTTTCACAAGATTTAAAAGGTTTAGAATATTGTTTCTAAACAGCCTTTTATTGTTAATTGTAACATAACATTAATATCATTATTCATTAGTATAAACATTAATTGTCCTCGTAAAACAAGCTTGTTTATTTAGACAGCTTTAATGGCATTAGGTTTCCTTATCCATCAGGCATATCAGGTGGAGTCGTGTGTTTTGAAAAATGCAATATCACCTTTCATTACATTGCTATAAAAATGACTTATGAGAATTAATGGAAAATTGTAAAATAGTCACGTTAACTTGGGGATATATATATTTGGTTTAAACATAATTTATTTACAGTTGCAGAACAGTAGTAAACTGGGAGGTAATATTTATGCTCCATTACATTTCAAGTAATGACATCACGAACTGCAAAATAGAAGACCTTTTTTATGGCTAAAGTATAAAGGTATACATATATTTATGAAATGAAGCATATGTTTATAAAGTTTAAAGCAAATTAACAAACATATTTAACCTTTACACTTGAACATTTTAGGATACCAATACATATATATGTTGCAATTAAATCCATTCATTTGTCCATTTTTTTTTTACCTTTATATGCTTTTGCTTGTGTACAAATATCAACAAGAGTAGAGAAAAAAAAAATAAAGCAATGGTGTTTAATTATTGCAGTACACCCCTGGCAAATATGAGATGTCTCGTCGTGAGAACAGATGTATCTTGAAGGTGAAGGATGCAGACGAAATTGACGAGGGTGAATTCAGTTGTCATTGTGGAGAGGTTACAACTCAATGTGACCTCTATGTTGAAGGTCAGTACATTTTCTCTGAATCTGTGATATCACCATTTAATATGTACATTGTTTATATAAAATTTGAATCCATTGTTTGAATTGAACATAAATTTTCTGATATAAATCTCTCATAATTTTAGATCTTAACTAATACCCTATACTTTATAACCAGACGTCCAGTTTATGGACTTCTGGTATAACTCAAACTTAACACACACTCTCTTATCGTAACACCAAATAACCAAAACAACGGTTTATAGAATTCTGTCTATCATAACAAATATAAGTTTCCAACAATGTGTGAATTTAACAAAAAAATTGTAATTAAAAAATCTATGATAATTTCAGGTATATGCTATTCTATGTAACACCTGATGGATCAGATAAACATCAAATAGCAAAAAAACTGTTGAATGAATGACCTCCTCATAACAAATACGCTTCCACCACTGTGTGAATTTACCATTAATGTTGTGATATAAAAACCTCATAACAGTATGACTTTTAAAATATACTCTATTCTTTATAACTGAACTTAACACTTTTTTTTGATTAAAAAACCCCAAGTATATAACAAATGACCTGAATTTTATAATATAACTGTTTCAATGTATTAAGCCCTTGTTTAACTAAAACTTAACACAATTTCTGACCAAAAGACCAAATAGCCATGTATGAGAAAATATGCAATTGAACTTTTTGGCATCACGCTGGTATCACAAACTTTAAAAAATGATGTCTGATCAGTTCTCTTCATTTTTATCCCATCGGCATATTATGCCATAGGGATAATGTCGTCACGACGTCCGTCCGTCCGTCTATATAGAGGACGTGAACAAGATATAAATAATACATCTTAACAAAGGTTTTTCAAATTTTGGAAACACATTGGTCTTGTACTAAACTACATTCCTATTTAAAATGGGGCCATTCCAATAAAATTTCTGGTTTCCATGGCAACATAAGGATACATAATAATAATAATAGTATACCAGACCACGTGAACACGTTTAAAACCATACCACTTAACGCAG
>JAVFBZ010002914.1:0-12503 GCA_032466195.1 Katharina tunicata
CTTCTGCATTGTTTAGTTTTTATTTTATGTCGTTGCAAACATGTGGTATCGTTTCTTTTGGACACTAGTTTATATGGAGATATTATTTTGCGAGATAAAGGCTTAAACAAATATCAACATCAAACGAAGCTATTAGCGTAATCTCCCATCAACAATAATGTTAAAGTCGTTTTGTTGATTAAAAATTACGGATGGAAAAAAATGAAGTCTAGTCGAAATTCTATTGTCTTGTCCTGTAAAAGGTTGCGAATTATATAGGTATGTGGAAAAAAATTCAAAAACAAAACATGTGACACGGTCAGTTGTCTTTCCAAACACACTTGGAAAATAATACGTTTTTGTGGATATTGGCTGGACTCCTTTAAGTGTAAACGGTGACAAGTTGAAAAATTAAGATAAGATCAGGATTCATTGTAGAATTTGGTTAAATGGACACAGAGTATGTTTTGTGAACATACCAACGTTTTCTCAATTAATGTATAGTTTGCAAAAAAACGTTTTGTTTTCCATTGAAAGCGTCCTTCCTTGTTCCGGCTTCTTTCTATCAATCTGTTCATTGGAAAAGTGGGTCTTTTCCACTGGTTCCTACCACAGCCGTATCTTTCTTAGTGCGGCGGTCGGTTAGCGTCAGAAAGAGAAACTGAAATCTGTGACAAAACCCTAAGTAGAACTTTAAATAAAGACATATCAACAATAGATAGAGGAAGTTTCGACTTAAATCCATAACATGTATTTTACATATACGGGTAAAATATTACAAATACGGGTAAGTTTTCGATTTTCATTTTCGGTTAACATTCTTACAAATAAGGGTAACAAAGATTTAACATGTATACAACCAATAATCCTACTTACCCAAAATCAAGTGGTATTCATTCAGTTCGATTTCACACTGTTAGAGTTTTCATGAATTTTCTAGATTGGTTTTCAAAGTAAAAATATTTAAGACGTATTTATCCTCACATATTCCACGATGTATTCATAGCAAATTAATACAGAACAAAAAGACCTGTGGAACTCCGTAACTAACTCATTGGTCAGACGATCGACGATTTACATAAGATAACCCTTCTATTTATTTCCTTAAACGAAGAAAACAGATAAGAATAACTAGACTTTTTTAAATCAGCAAAAGTAACATCTATTTGCAAAGCTGGCAACCATTCTCCATTGTCTAATTATCGTCCAATATCTATCTATCCTTCCTTCCTTAAGTAAACTGTTTAAAAAAAAATAATATTTTGCAGATTCAGAACTTTTTTGAGGAGTACAACATTTTTTACCCCAAACAGTTTGGTTTTAGACACAACTATTTAACGGAACACGCTACACTTTCTTTATATGACATTTTGGTTGATGCTAAAGAATCCAATAAATACAGCGTTGTTATTTTTGGATTTATCAAAGGCGTTTGACATGGTCTTCTGTCAAAATTACCTCATTATGGATTTCGGGGGTATACCAAATACTTGGTTTAAAAATTATCTTGGTAATCGTTCACAATGTGTTTCATACCATGGAGCTACATCTATACCTGCAAATATTTCTTGTGGCGTCCCCCAAGGATCTATATTAGGGCCATGCTTTTTCTCATCTATGTAAATGATTTGGGCAGTTCTTCAGATCTCCTAAATATTCTCCTCTTCGCATATGATACTTGTGTAATATTTGCATCCCCTAACATACAGGACGCATTATCAACAATGACACAAGAGCTCAGTAAATAACATTCCTGGTTTAATTTGAACCGACTTTCATTAAATCTCAACAAAACGAACTATATGGAAATAAAACCAAACTTGCAAAAAGAAGTAATTCCTCCCCCAACGCTCTTTGTAGCTGGCAAAGAAATCGAACAAGTTTGGTCCGCAAAGTTTCTCGTTATTTTCTTCAACGATAAACTAAATTGACTAGAGCACATTAATAACATAAGTAGTAAAGTTGCTAGAAACGTAGGCATCGTCAATCACATCCGAAATTCACTAAAAAAAACAGGCACTTCTTATTTTATACTATTCTTTAATATAGCCTTATCTGCATATTGCAACAGTCTTTGTTGCAACACATATATCACGCATTTACGTCCTCTAATTACCCTTTAAAAACGCCTTGTCAGATTAATAACCTTATCAAGTAGAAAAGAACTTAATGAACCGCTTTTTCGTGAACTAAAATCCTTCCTTTCAAAAAACAGATTCTTTACAATTCTCTTTGTTTTGTCCAAAAATGTTTTTGGCACTGTGAATGGACTCCACAGAGCTATACGGATTATATTACCAAAATGCCAGCTATTCACAGGTTTCCCACAAGAGTACACGAGCTTAATTTGTTAATACCTATCGTTCGATCAAACTTATCATCTTATTCTCCCCGTTCTCTTGGTCCTCGGGAAAGGAACAATCTCCCTTTACAATTGAACTCCATCAGGTCAATATCGTTGTTCAAATCACGCCTAAAGAATTATCTTCTTAATACGTAATGAATCACGTCTGTATTTCAATGAAATTTTGGGTCGTTTATTTATATCTCAATAAATAGGAAACAGCCACCAGTTTCGATTTATAGTAATTGTATGTATTACATATTTATCGGTTTTAAGGATAAAACAAGCCATCACGGGTTTTACCCCCGCCAGTTTTCATGTATGTTTTCAAATATATTTATCTTCCGTTGTCTTTTTTCTTCTGGTGAATAAATTCCAATTCAATTCAATAATATAAAAAAATATTTTATATCAAGAGAAAATCGATGAACTTTAGAACGATTTTTTAATTGGTAAAATTATTTAGACGGAATTACTTAGAAATAGTAAAATACACTCGTCATTAATCAGTTCATGACGTTAACCATCCAAAAGGCTGTTGTTTTTTTTTGTTTAAATAAATTGGGCTATTTCATGAATATTTCCTTGCTTTCAGATATTACTATAACAGTTAAGGTATAGCAGAGAATCCTGGTACAATCACGGACACTTTGTGGAGCTGTCAAGAACATCCACTTAATAATGCGATTTTCTCTGAAACTTTGGAAAAGAGACTTTCGAGGATCGATTTATAAATGTCTTATACAATATGTTAGGTTATATCATCTAGTCTACTACAGTCAGTGGCGGACTGGGTCTAAAAATATTGGTTGCCAGGTGAAAAGGGGAGCCCACCCAATACTACAATGCTATCATTTATTTTTTTATAACGAATAAATATAATTTTCAAAAATACATAAGTGTAAAAAGTGCAATTAAAAGGTTTGAGAAATAATATATATATATATATATATATATATTTGTATAACGAGTAATCACACTGGCACAGGGATAGCGACTAATTAAAGCTCATGTTCTAGATAAATTTTCAGAGACAAGTTTCTAAATAAACCTGAATCTCGAGTTGTTCTGGATAACCTATAAGTGCATCTCGAGAAAAGGCAATATATGTAACATGTATAATGTTCAAATAAAATAAAAAATTACCCGTTTTACTACATTTTAAACAGATCAACATTGTTAAGAGTTTGACAATTTTCAATCAGAATTTAAGATATAAGCAACACATGTGAACTTTGGAAAGAATATTTCTCCAAAGACGTTTGTATGGCAAGCGTATCATTGTGAGCAGTTTGTTGGCATGATCTTTCAAACCAACCAGAAATTGCCATTATTACCTGAAACTTGGAACAGCCATTTTAAACCATAGTTTTATGAGCACAATAGCATTGATTGCAATTAGTTTTCTGTTTGTGCGATAAACGAAATTAAGTATATGCTAATTTGATAGTTTAATGGCTTGAATTAAATTCAAACCCAGTTTATTGTTGATTTGCTTTAGTCATGTTAGTAAGCTAAATACCCACTCATATACAGTGGTGCCTCCAAGTAAACTTGGAAATTGGAGGAAACATTTATCTTCGCTCGGCAGCGTTTTTTCGTGAATAAATCTCAGTAGATTAAGGAAATATTAGAGAAATTCACAATGTGTAATTAAATAAACACTGTAGAAAAAAATTATCTACATTTTATTAGAGAGAAATATTTGCTACAATAGAAAGAAGGTTCAAGGGTTTAAAACTGACAAATTAAATCACCCTTATAAAACTGGGGATAACTACATATTCAAAATGAAGTCTGACCCTCGCATTAAATCCGGCAGCAAGGAAAGTAGTCTCCGAAATCTACAAGTGACCGTTCGCTCGTGACCCCATGAATCACAAGATCGGTATCGTACTATATACTCTGCAACCTCTGGATAAGTGCACATGTTTTGAGCTTACATTCATGCTGTCATAATGTAAACTGGTGGAACATTATCTTTCCAACAGAGCTAACACTTTAACACAAATTTTGTGGCTTCACATGTTTAGGTGATGTAAGTGTATAGCTATTTGTTGTTGTTGTTGGGGTACTTGGCCATCATATATGTGAAATATCTGTGAGCACGACATTAAACGCCAATCACCAATCAGTCAATCAATCTCACTTTTGGTGAGATTTAACTTAAGCGGCCTGGCGCTACACTTAACAATTTTTCATTTTTGTTTAGTCAAATTTATGTTTTGTCTCAGTACTTTAAATCAAATAAAAGAGTTTAAATGTCCATTCTTTCACAAACATTTTTAAAGTTTTTTAAACGCAAGATTCAAATGCTCGACGTATATTTGTAATTGTGTATGTCATTTTGATGAAACATAGTTATTAATATATATTCTTAAATAATAAGAATCCTCACTATATCTTATTAAAAAGAAATTCAACGTAAATTCTGGTTGAGTAATTACATTAATAATGTTTGCATTTATGTGAATAGAACTTTATAGAAGCACAACACAACACAAAAAGTAGCATCCCATTTTCATTCGTAACAGTTTACATGTTGCTGAATCTTCCATTTTGAGATATCGGAGTATAATGGCCAATAAGAAAGGGCACTCAAATATAAAATGTATTAGAACTTCTATTATATTTTCATGCTGATAAAAGGTCATTACATGTAACATTTTTAACTTTTACATTTTTGTAGTATAAGGGGGCCCACTTTGTCTGGGGCCCACTTGCCATCAGGCAACCTGGCAACCTGGCCAGTCCGTCACTGACTACAGTCTTTATACCTCTCTTATTCGTCACTATGAAATGCCACATTAAAAATTCGATTTTGATTTGATGGTATTTACCCTTAGATTACCAAAGCAAGATACAATTTAACAACGTGAGAAGGACCAATGCTATCAGCATAAAATACAGGATCCAACCCAAGGGTTACACATATATATGCTCAACAATATCATCAAGGTTTAGATTTATAGCTGGTAACCGTTTCATCAATGTAATATTCCACAGACTTTTTTTGGGAAGAGGACACAGAACCTTATTGGCATATTATCAAGAGTTTACGGGTGTCTTTTCATGACATATTGGATAGCCGGCTACGATTTAAGAGAAAGTCACGGAGAGAAATAAAAGCCTGACAAAGCGCAAATCAGTGTATACAGATCAGACAACGGATTTTGTAAATGACCATGCTATCCTGAGTAAGTCCGTGGTATGCCTTGGCGGGGACTTTCATCGTGAGACAGGCTTTGAGGCAATCTTTTCAATTCTATAAGGATCCATTTGCACAAAGGTCGTCGAAGAACAGAATAATCTTGACATCCAAAATACGACAGAAAGAAGAGGTAACCAAACATTGATATGGATCACGTCTGTTCCAGTCCAGCGATAACTATGACAATGCAGGGGAAAGCTTAAAGCTCTCCAGGTTCGACCCGTTGAAAGCAACGGTAAGCTTTTCCTAATATATCCAGAACATATCTGAGTGTTTTTAGTCTCGTATAAATCGATCGCACTTGATTCGCCAAATACATTACGAGGTCGGGGTAGTCTGCTCAACATATGCTGCTTTGAATTTATGTAGGCCTGTAACAAATCTTCAAGGAGCGTTTAAAATGTTGTCCTGGGTGCCACTTACAAAAAAGGGACAAAAAACCAGAGTCAATATGTTAGTCAAGTGGCATGCTGCATGCCTCAGGCTACACACTTATTTGCCGAAAAGTTCCCATGTGGACGTAAACAAGTTGAAATATTACAGAATACACATTTTAACGTTACTCAATTTCACATCGATCAAATTTTGCGGATTCAACAAAGCAATTTCTGACAACAAACGTCATGATTTTTTTCCGAATTTATATGCTTATCTTGATTATTTCGGGTGGGTGTTTTTGTGGTAATCACTCGTTCAGTGGATGTTCAGACCTTCGTTTTAGAACCATATGTCAAAAATATTTTGGCTGTCAAACCCCATTAAGCAGGCACATGTTTGGTGGAATTTTCATGGTAGATGGGTTACACCCTTAATGAAAAAATAATTTCTCAATGAACATAACAATATTAAAATCAATACCCAAATAGTATATGACTATACTCACCGACCAACTTTTATTGTGAATTATTTCTGGCCAATATTTATTAAAGTAAAACTGTTTTTTAAGGGACATAAGCAATATGGCATGAATAGTCTACAATTCATGTGTCTGCTTTATGATGATCTCACGAGACAATGAACTGTTTCTACAGACTCAGGACAGAATTTGGGAAACAGTGTGGTTCGTCTACACACACTCAGTGTATTGTTAGGGTTTCTACCCTCCTGTTCAAAACTCGGTCTCGATCATAAAAGCTATCTAAACATCGGATAAACTCCTCCATGAACTGAAACTTAAAATGACATCTCTTGGTATCATTGAATATTAAGTTAAAGCTACATTAATTATCGAATTATTAGACATAAGGAAACGACCTCTTCGGCTGTAATTCTCTAGAAAGAGAATTCTTTGCGGTAAGTATAGAAATCCAAGTTTAATAAAAAATAACACAGTATAATTTGACGACCAGAATTGCATTCTATTATATTGACTTATACACGAGGAAACTTACAAGATAACATGTTATTGCACAATAATTACACGATTGGTCATTTATGATTCAAGTGCATACTGAACCTTTCAACGTAAAGTTAGATTGTTCGTGGGACATAAAAAGCCATCCAAGCCCTCAAAGTTGGGATATGCTTAAAATCCATGTCTTTGGTCAAAATCTTTGTGAAGCCAACATATTATTTTAAAAACAATTACATAATTGTGTTTGGAATAAGCATGGATGTGATAAAGTCCCCAGCAAAAACTGTCGTGACCCCGAAGTAACCGGTTATTCTAGAGAATTGTAAAAGTTGCCCAGGACACATAGTTTATTACTAGCCCCGATAAATATAAACATGGGAGACATACTGAGTGATTCATATGTGGATGAGAGCAGACATTGCCGTTCATGATTATATAATAATGGGTTTTCAGACCCGTCGGGATGACTGTAAATCAGCCCATTGTAACTCAGAGGCCATATTTACATGGACAGTTCTATGAATATAACACTATAAAGACAAGGCAGGATTTGACTAAATCACTAACTGTAAGACATCTGTCCAAAGCACTAGTGGTGTAATGGACTGATACACCACCACGAAAGAATGAGGATACAGCTACCAATGATCTACTAACGTAAGCCAATATCAAAACAATTCTACAGTTGGCAAACACACTTTTGCTGAGTAAAAATTATTGAGAAATAAAAATACCACCTTGATCGCAACTTACAGACAAGCTTGGCGCCAATACTTAACGTTAAAGGTCCTATCGAACATAATGCTACCACGAACAATATAAACAAGTACACAAAATGTAGGCCATGGTATAAAACTGTTATTGGCACTAGATAGAATTGTAAATGAATCCCGGAGTAGATTGTTAAGGCGACATTGAGTCTACAAATATGAAGTCATGTATCGGTTATGACATTTCTGGCGTTCTAGACGCCAAAGAACCTAACTTTCCTGAAATTTGGATGAATATTTTTCTTCAAATAACAATGAAAGAACAGTTTATATCGATAACTGGCAACATTCGATTCTAACTACCACACTGACAATATAATTGACGTCCTATTTTATCGTAGGCATTTTACAGCCGGAAACTTAGCTTCGAAAAATTCGGTCAGATAGGCGTATGGCAGTCCAAACATTATAACTTGACACAAAGGGGCTATTGGAGAGCTGTAGGTTCAATGTTGGATCCTTTTTTTAGTGGATATAGAGGAAATCTAGCGCCATCAATAATATACCACCACCATGCCTTGACTGGAATAAAGTATGACCTCTGACAGTCAGCCTTGTGAAATATTACATGATTGATAAGAATTGTTTTTGATTTTAATCGGAAGCTTTTACTTTTTATGACTGATAAGGATTTTATATTGGTAGATGAGCCGGATGACCTGTACGAGATGGCCGGAAAGTATAACCTCGGTAATTTGGTTTGTCACTGAGATAGTTTTCCAAGAGGTGTGGGAAACAAAAACTTAAGCTAAACCAGCCAAAGATTCAAAACCGCTCAATTCATTATTCCATTGGATCTAAATATAACTTAAATAGTCTTTCGCTACTACAACTAAATGGGTATTTCTAAAACTTTGTGACGGAAACAGAAATTGGCGAGTTAATTATATCTAACCGTTGGCGACAAGTGTGAACAAAAGATATAAATCTTTTCCATCCGCAGACGGTCGACTTTATATGTATATAAAGGAAGTCGACTCACTTATAACTAATTTTTTTATTTAACTGGCGTTTAACGCTGAGTGGAAAATTGGGAGAAAACCTATTAAATTCATGGATCGCCCCTGACTAGCTTTTAAAATGGGGGGTAAAAAATAAATATTCGCCTAGAGATGGCAAAAGGGTGAGCAATAGTTTAAATGACAATTGTTCCAAGTTCCGTACCGACCGACGGTTAGCACAAAGGCACGAATAGTATGGTAGTGTGAATTTTACCTTCCAAAGAAGTGGCACAAAAACCTGGGCAATATTCAACTCCTACGATTATGCCGTCGGCCATAGACAGTCCACGTGAAATATTGTTGGTTTTATACAAATTGGTCAGTGGAACGCTTTGAGATCAGAACTAAGTATCAGAACCTTCGTATAACTACCAAATATTGTATTATAAGGTGATGAAGTAGTTAGGGGAAGAGCTGTACTCAACTGAAACATAAATAAGACTATAAAAGATCCTAAAGTAAAATTGTCATTAATAAGAATATCAAAAATATTGTTTGTCGGAAACATCAACCTTCTCTCAATTAGACGAAGCTTTTTATCGTTAAAGTCGATTCACTGTTACAACCAAGAGAGGAAAATATTTTAGTGAACTAAGTACGTAGCTTTAAACGTTTAAACATAAGAAAAAGGATCATAAGTGGAAAACTGCTTTAATTTAATTTAATTCTGTATTTATTTAATTAGGATTTACCACTGTCAATGGCTACAAGTGCTCTCCACAGATAACAAAAACACAATATGGGCAATTACAACAACAAAAGATTAATAAATAAACAATAATTTAAATACATGAACTGAATACTTAACAGTGTAATTCGCACCACCTGGAATTAATAAATATGGAAATGTTTGAAAAACTTAACAAACTGTAGAATATAGTTATGAAAAAGGAATACAAAATTCAAAGGCATGTAAAACAATAAATAGGATAATTCTACCACTTTTCATAACTTTACGACGGAAGCAAATCTGGTGATCTTTTACCTTAAAGACTTTGCACAAGTCAGACTAGTAGCAAGCATAAAACCATGCAGTCCACTATATAGTCCCAAGCATCAATTATGCCCTTAAGGTTTATATTTGCCACTGGTAATTGTATCATCAATGTCATATTCCACAGACCGCCTTCCTTGAAATTGGCACAGATTCAATCAGAAATGACCTTACGGGTTTTCGTGTGTCTTTTCTGATCATGACATCTTATAGTGGGAGATTTGGTTACCACAAAGACGTGAGTAGAACTGTATTGCAAATGTTATAAGCCGATTACATTCTACTAAAATCTATGCGGAAGAATAATTATATAACAAAGAACCGGTTAAAATCTTTGAAACAAGACTAGGAATCGGTCTCAGAACCTTGGTAATACTGCTAAAGATTTTTTTACAAGGATTTTCGGGGTATTGGGCGGACAGGTCTGTTAAGAAAATTTGGCTGCATTGAAATTATGGCACCAGTAATAATCATGCAACATTTTCTATTATTAATATAAAAGCAAAACAATACAAAACTTATTTCATTACATAAATTATAAAAGAATATAGATTGAAAATGGTTTTATATGACAAAGTTGATACCTTACCATAGTTCATAAATGTTGTCATAATAGAGGCAGTTGTTAAAAAAAAATCCTTTAGTAAATCTTTCCCTTAATCCTAGTATGTGTATCTCCGAACCGACAAAACCGTTTGTTTGAGGGTTGGTTAGGGCATCTAATTCAGGGTTGAGTTCAACAAGGACGAGTTGCTCAAAGATGTATTAAATTTAATCCTAGATTAGATGACGTCACGTCAAGCCGCGTTCACACGATGCGACTTGCAGTATCAACTCGTCGAATTCGACTGAGTCGAAGTGTGTGAACAGAGCAAATCGATGCGATTTTAGTTGTATTCAACTAGTCGAAAGCGAGTTGATTGAAATAGGACGTGGTCTTTTTCTTTCGCTGAGTCGAAGTTTCAGCCAATCAAATTGTGGCATTTACGTTTAATGGAGTTACCTCCATTCGTTCAATTTTTTCAAATGTCATCAAGGCCGAAGGCATTCCTCTTGATCGAAGATCAGGTGTTTATTCGATGTTACAGTGCCCTAAAAATATTATGGCACATAAAACAAAACGATAACAGCAAGTTAAATCATAGCAACGAAGTTACATTAATCGTTAAGTTCTCGCGAGAAGCGCATCGCATTCGACCCTACACATGCAACTTTTGTTGGTACGACGAGTTGATACTACACGTCGCACCGTGTGAACGCGGCTTCATGTTGATAGCCATTTTCTAATACAGCTATTAGTGATATAATCTGGTATTAGCGGATAATATTGCTTTAAGCAACCGGCCCCAGGTGTCTGTCCATAGTATATGAGCCGGTTATGGCCATATTGTAGCATCGCCATACCAAAGGCTACCGTTTTACATATTTCTTAATAAAACAACTAATTTAACAAACTCTCCCCTTCGGGGTCCTTCGTCTCCTCTTTCATACGGACACAACTATAATCGTAAACTTTCTTCCAGGCTTCAGGGGTTTCTTTTGTATAATTTTCCCAGAGAACTTTTGAGATACCAAAATCAAGAGTTGGCCACAAACGCTGTCAAAAACAAAACAAAAAACGAATTGTTAATGAATAATGACTTCAATGAATCAGAATGCTGTGGGTTTTTTTTCAATAGTAAAGTATAGTTTAAGCTTTTAATATAAAAGTTTTAGCCCTATACTAGTCTCAATTAAACACAGTTCAACGTTTCAGCTAAGATCGTTCAGGAACAGGCAAATAACATAATGAATTTTCCCGCCAAGACTATGTCAGACCCCACTTTGTTTAGTGTTTCTGTCAGATACATCAAACCCACCTCACAAAAGACAAACAATAAACACGACGACAACCGTGTATCAATATACAAAGATTGTCAGCCAGACTCACACATATACATCTTTCAGTGTATTCGTAACTCGTGACATACTTACGGTTTGTGATACTTGATTAAATTATCCTTCCTTCAAAACCTGTTAGACAACACTCAGTGGCGTAACTAGGGTATGGCAAGTATGGCACGTGCCCTTGGCGCCACTCGATGAGGGGCGTCACTAAGTACTTTCTAACAGAGTCAAATAAGCCATCCTAAGAAAGTAAAAAAATTGCGCAAAATGTCGTGCTGGGACCGGACTCCACTGACTATGCTGAACTCAAGTGACAAGGAAGGTCTTTCTTTAAAAACAAAGACGCTTCAAAGACATTTTATGAAAAAGAAGAAATTTCAGTACAGCCATTGCCCTTATTATTGTCTCATGGCAACGATTTACAATACTTTCAGTATGAGTTTAAATTATTTTCGAATGTGTCGATGCGCCTGGCATGCCATTTTCTTCGAAGTGAAAACAAATTGGGCTTTGAAGAAAAACGTTGCACTTATTTTTAACAGGCTTAGTTTCCCTTCTAGCGTGTGTCTGGCCAATGACTTTTAATACATTGTCGAATACAAAATGGTTGTTTAAACTCTCCACCGCAGCCCCAGACCTTCCATCACGGTAGTGGCGTGCTTCTGTACATCTTTTAATCAATAACCATTTCGAGCTGGTTCTCTTCGTTGAAGGTTATTGTCTTCGGGAAAATATCTTTCATGTCTGGGTTCGTCTGAAAAATTCTAAAAAATACCAAATTACAAACTATATTATTGATCTTTAGCCGTCTTTGGGATTGTCCTAGTGTTCACTACTTATGGTCCGATCTAGAATGGTGGTTTCTTACTGTCGACATAATAGTAACATTGTCATAATACATGCTTATGAAATAATCATAAACTGTGTTATAAAAGCTCAAATAAATAGAGGATATTACAGTGA
>JAVFBZ010002925.1:0-12503 GCA_032466195.1 Katharina tunicata
GAATTAAGAACGTCCAGTTCATTATTGAGGAGCCAGGTTTCTTGCAGTAAACACACATCACTGATGTCACATAACTCACATAGCTTTTTAATGACCGACAGTTGAATGAAGAAATACGAAGGTCCATAAAACAACAGTTTTGACGATAGATAGTTGCTCGTTAGTATTAATAATCATACTCTTCGTCACAACGCCATCGTATAACTGTTTCACAGGTGTAATATTAATATAATCATACATTATTCCGCGTGTTAAGTGACGCCATTCTAACAATTTGGAAAGGTCAGAAAGAGACTCAACTCTTAAGTTAGTTCAGTTATAATTAAACTCGGGGATGCAGCAATTTGTTTTATAGACATAGGGCGTATTGTCAGAACTTCTGTCGGTGAGGATGAAGTGCACCTCACCAATTTGGATAATCACTTGTTTTTGACCAATTTACGGGGGTCCCTATGACTCCCTAGAGTGTATTGTAAGAGCTTGATGTACGAATAGGCTTATGCCCATAGCTGTGTGCCTTCTGCGCCTCACTCTGAAACTGTGTTTGGCGAGGGCCTTGTCATTTGTCAAGAACTTTTGGCGATTTAGAATCAAAACTGTATTCTTAGAGATGAAATTTAATTGTTGTGCATGTAAATACAAATGCAATTAAAGAAAATAAAACTTTTTTCGCCCGTGACATCTGCACCTTTCAGGGTCAAGAAACAACTTCATAGGTGTAAAATTAATATAATCACACATTCTTCCGCTTGTAAAGTGGCGCTATTCTAACAATTTGTGTGCCACGGAAAGGTCAGAAAAAGACTCAACTCTTACGCTAGTTCAGCTATAATTTAACACGAGGATGCAGCAATATGTTCTATAGACATCGGGCATAGTGTGAGAACTTCTGACTGTGAGGATGGAGTGTACCTCGCCAATTTGGGTAATCACTTGTTTTTGAACAATTTCACCTTTCAGGGTCAAGAAACAACTTGTGCTCACGTTGTAGTTTAATTTGCCATTGAGATCTGTTGAAGTCGTTGTGTTGATTTTGTTAAGGGCTTGCCTTTTTTGATTTGCCATTGCTATATCGATTGTTGATAATTGTTTGGATTTGAGAGCGTGCACATTGATTGATGCAGCCAGAATATGTGGTCATAACTACTGTATGATGACCTCTATAACACATCCGTGGTCATAATTTAGCCAAACAGTAACAATATAACGACATATAATTAAAATTTAGTTTGTGTTTTTAAACAATATAATGTCCAGTCTGTTTGGTCTGAACCGATATTTGTGTCTACATTTGCTTTTTCTTTCGATGATGGATATATTTTGGAAAATATGGAACATCGTTTTTATTGCAATGCATTCAAAGTCCTTTAAGCGGAAGTAGTACGCTTCAAACGTCATTATATAAATAAATGTCCGCGTTGTGTCAAACATTTATATTTGGGCAGATGCTTGTGACCTTGGGGTCATTTGGGCGCTGATGTATGATACTTTGCGACTTAATTGTCCTAAAATAACGTCCTTACACATTTTATATCCGTCAAAGTCATGCTGGTGTACATAATATATCTCGGCTTTCTTACGCCATCACAAATTAAACGAATAGCCATTAACATATTGAAGTCGAAATATATTATCTATACCAACATGAATTTCTTCTTCAGAGGTTTTCTTATTCTAATTAATTCAAATCTGCAATGTTGATCCACTGTCTTGCATTTTCTTGGGTTTCCGATCAAACAGCCAAATACCATTACAATGACCTGATTTGTTGTTTTCTCTTACAAGTGCCTACTGATATAAAAATCATACTATTTTTTCTTTAAATAGGCAGCGGAATGTCGCCATAAACAAAGTAGCTAAGTTCCAAACTGCATGTTATGTCGCGACGATCACTGTGACATCGTATATTAGCTGTGATGCATCATAAATATAGATACAATTTAGCGAGTTTTCTTTTTTAATTACCAGATTCACTTAAAAATAACTTGACGAAAGATGTCAGAAAACAGCTGCAATGAAGAAAAATACACGCACATATGCGTATTTTATCGGAAGATCTATGACATATGTTGATCATCTGTTTACATCCTCAAATTGGTGAGAGAAAAAGTACAGCTAGATTAACTCAGACAGAGGAGCGCGGTCACTCCTTGGATGATATGATTTAGGGCGTAACTAGGGTTTCCGACACAGAAACAGATCTATCGCATAAGCTTGGATTATTTACAACTATCTTTGTAGATATAATTACATATTGGTTATGAGTATCGATTTCTTCATTTTCCTTATATGAGATACTAACTTTATTAGCCTTTATTAAATGTAAGAGGCCTTTTCCTTTCACATAGAAGAATTGATTGAGTAGCCACAAAGATCTCTTGGGCATGTCTATGGCAGGTATTTAATCAAACTTCACATTCTAATGAATACGGGAAGCCACTTTTATCAGAAGTCTATCATATTTGTTCTTGGTACTCATTTGAATTATCACTAAATGGATTGGACACAGTTAAAGCCGCTGGAGAACTCTTAGCAATGTCATGATAGTAAATTATTAAGATATATTCTGTAATTGTGATTTATTCTTCCCGTAAGTTTAATGTGTGTTTACATTAGTGTCGCTTTTGTCATAGATATTTAACATGGTTGTAACATGTGCTGCATGTGTATTCTACTTGAAATTTACTGTCAATGACATTTCCGTGTAGCTTAACAGAAATTCATGTACAAGCACTATAACAGCTACTATCTTGTTACAGTTTATTCTAAAAAGAAAATCACCTGTTAATAAAATATTTCATTTGTAACGAAAGCTACTAGAAAAACCAAAGCCAATAACATTCTTACTTGCGTTTCTGTTAAATGTGCATTTACATATGGTTTACCAAGACGAAAGAGTTTGATTGGTTTCGTTCATAACAAAACAAACATATGAGTAAATGTCAGTCGACAATTTGATACTCATTAACTAGCTAACACACATTGGCTTGGACGTAAACTAATTTATAATAACACACATTCAGTTCGACGTTTTAAGTAGTCTCTACGGGGAGGAGCGTTAGTTGTCACCATTTCGCATTTATCAAAATATATGATCTTTTATCAACCTCACAAGTACATCCATTTCGAACTGTGTAGGCCTATGTATTACAGACTACTAGATACATATGCTACTTATTATGTTTTTCTGATAACATACCTGGATTCATATGTCCAATGTTTGTTGTTGAACGAAGGCTTTGTTCAGGGAACGAAATTCTATCACCAATGTGGGTGGAAATTGTACACGTGGGAGGCGTTGACAACAGACAGAGATAAATCAGGAGAAACGAAAGGATCAAGGCCAAACAAACACTGTCTTATGAAGCAGAATAATGCCGCACGGACCAAAACGTTTCTTTGTTAAGCATTTCTGATTACAAGTATGCTTATTCAGAACATTTTAGTGAAGTTATTTCGGGCAAAGACTATTAATTAAGCTACATGTAAACACCATATTAACCGAAAACCAATCTATTTGTCAGACGATCTTGACCAGAGAACATGGCGCCCGTCTTTTACGTGATAATTTGCAACTGATGGCTAAAAAGCTCTGCAAAAAACGTAAAAGTTGGAATCCTCAGCTTTTGATTTGACGGTCACAGAGAAGGCTTCGCTTACATATTCCAATTAATAACTACCTTCGTAAAGAAATCCAGTAGTGGTAGAAGTACTCGTACATCACTGTTGTTGATAAAAAATATGAAATTGTTCAAAGACAATATAATAAACGCATCGGACTTCTAAAGAAATAAGCTCCATTAACGGAATGACAGGAATAAATATAAATATATCCAAAATATCTATACAATGTATAACACTTGTATTTATTTTGTTATTTCGCATGTACACAAGGAAATTTGCTCATAAACTGCCTTATTCATTGGTTAATGAAAAAAAAAGAAAACACCGCTTACAAAAAATATAGAAAAACCTGTCTAGCGAGATATCTTAGTTGCAGTATTTCGCCTTGCTTTTCTTAATCTCTTCAATAGCTTCAAAGTGGTCGGCGTCAATTCGGTTCACTGTGCTTACAATGTAGGTCAGAGGTTATTTCGAAACAAGAATATTAATTTGTTAGTTGAATAATAACACAAAGACAATTTGCTGTACAGTTTCAGCAGTGCACATTTAAACACTCCTAATCGTAATTATGTATGCCTTTTTATTGCTTATTGTAGTTGTTGAGCAGCTTGTCAAGTTGCTAGCAATTAGGTACATTCGTTGTACTACAGACGCGGTTCGAGATATATACTACTGTGCCTTGGTGATCTCAGAACTAATGGATGGAACGAATTGTTGTGGTATCAAATGAAAAATCCAATTTGAATTTTTTATTTCTGTATACACGCTATCACAAAGTCTGCTGAAAAGAAAACTAAAAAAAAATGTTTAGAATCTCTGTGTGCATTGTTACGTTTCACACTACCTAACAGGGAATATATAGGATCCCAGATGTAAAAACATGTATTGTTTGTTCAGAATAAAAAAAAACATGACTAACGTTATAATTTACGACCACTTTGTGGAGGTATTGCATACACTGACGAAGGATGTATAAGACGTATTTATCCAGTGTTGATTGTACAAGTGAAATATCTGCCTTCTTCATGGCCTAGTGAACGAGTACAAAAAAAATAGATTGGACAGGGAAATTGTTAGAAGACGGAGATTGGTAGTTTGGCTTCACCATTAATAGGAACATTAATATTTAACGCAAATATTTCAACAAAGATACACATTAGAGTGTAGTTGATTCTTCAGTAGTGACAGCAAATTCAATGAAGGGGATTCCACACTTAGCTGATATATGTGTTTACTCTCCGAACCTACGTGCAGCAAAACAAGTAATGACACACCAACGATAAACCAACAACCTCATGACAACAATGCAATTCATGGCAATACCACGAAAGTAAATTATCTACTAATCTTAGGATAGAGTGATGAGAGTGGAACACCCTTGGGGACATAGTAATGCAGCAGCAAAATAAATATATATATGCATATACGCTGTCCCTGCTAGCCAGACACCCGAGTTCATATCCCGGTGGAGGTAAGCAAAATTGTTTTTCTGTACATTTATCAAAAATATATATATTTTTCATTCAGGATTAATGACACGGACACAGCGACATCGACTTACTAATACCGACAAATCATCACATGTCCTAGATTTAAAATTCACAGAGATAATTTTCTAGATAGATCTGAATGTCGAGTTGTTCTTGATAACTTTTAGGCGCATCTGGAGAAAAGGCAATACATGTAACATGTAAAATGTGAAGGTAGACAGTATAAAGTGAGCTAAAAGAGAGAACTTTTTGGAAAATTATTTTAAAGAAAACAAATGGAAAATAATAAACCAAAATGTGACAAAAAGCATAATGGGAGATACTTAACTGAGGTGGTTTCAATATAAAATTGTAAATGGTATTCCGACAACAAATATTTTTGCGAATAAGTTAGATTCGACAATCTCAGATAAATGTACTTTTTGTAAAAAGTAAAAGGAAATCCATTTATTTTGGGAATGTGGGGTTATTTAAGATATATGGAACCGAACAGAGATATGGGTAACAACCAAAGCTCATGTTAAATTAAACATTAACAGAGAAAACAATTATGGTTGGATTTATAGACACAAATAATAATATCTTAAATTATATTATCATAGCTATTAAATATGAAATTTATTTTAAAAAAAAGCAATACAACAAATTCCTATATTTCTTGGTATTATGAGCGAATTGGACAAACTGTATAAAATAAGCAAGTATAATTTCTCTGTTAAGGGAGAACGAGAGTGTTTTGTAAAAATGTTGTCTTCATGTCATTTGCTTTTTGTGGATTAATACCCAGGACAGTTGTCTGATGCAAGACAGACCTATAAATAGGGTTGGTAATAAAAAAGATTATGCCTCTTAATAAAGAAAATTTAAGGGTAAATGGTATGTATACAATATGATCGAACTTTGTAAGGTACCTTTCTAATTAACTAATCCAAAAAGAGTTAGAATGTGTATTGAATCGATTGAATTTGAGAGAGAGTATAATGACAAACAAATAAGAACTGACTGATTATCCATTTTGCCATGTTACAAGCTGTTGTTAAGGTGTATATGTATTGAACATGTCATTGAATTGTAAAAGATGTCAATGAAAAGAAATCAAAAAATTATTAATTATAAAAAAATAATAATGACGTTTCGTTGTCGATTTGTTTTCAGCATGTTGCTGAGTGTATCATAACAGAGCCAATGAAAACAATTAATTTCATGAAGGCAAGTTTAGAGACAACCCATGAATGTCTCTAACATGATGATCTATAGATCCATTACATATAGATTTGATACAAGTCTGCCAGCAATACAATATATAAGAATACGGTCCAGATGACCATCAGGGGCAGGTAGGAAGGTTTAAACACAAAGTACTCGGTATCAGTCGCGGGTCGGGAACAAACTTGATTATTTGTTACTTAAAGTCGGTATCAGGGTATGTTAGCGAGAGGTTGAGCTTACGGGACATGTGGCAGCCTAGTTGATGTGGCGTCCTATTATTATTCGGTCTTGTATCATTTATATCAGTGGTCTTTTCTTTCGCTCACTAAACTGGAACGCCGTGATGCACGTGACAAAACCCCAATCAAGCAAGCATTGTATTTTTCAGTCAAATAACAGTGATTCATACATTACAACAAAACATGACTTAGATTGGATTTTCAACTTCTTGGTATATTAATAGGCCTATTTACCAACACAAGTTTAAGTTGGAAATTCATCTAAGTCAAGTTTTTGTTTAGTGTCCAACTTGTAAATGCCGCTTTAGTAAGTTATTTTAAATGTCTAAAAGGGGGTGTAATGTTTCCTCGTCTTTATATAATCGGTTTTAAAAATTGAGGAAACTTCGCCACAAACCGTCAACCGTTTTCCGTATTCAGCGGAAAATGTATCTTACATAACATGGGTCGACATGCGGCCTCTCTCTTTCTTCTATCATTAGGACAATGGAAACAAGATTTTCTATTCTCATACCACGCTACATATTATCACTCAAGCTGTGACAAATCTGCGTTGGTATGTGGCAGTTTGTCGCATGTTGTATAAATACCATTTTGTGATGACTTGTCATAACGGTTTTGTTTGCTGTGAGTAAAATATTCCGATCTATTTACATAAAGATGCATTTGCAGTGTGTCGGAATGAGATGTTTGAAAAAGCCTGAATAGAGTGTTTTCTGTGTACATTCAAAGTTCAAATATAATTCTCATAAAGATCCTCAAATAACAGAAGAATTAACATCTGATACATTGTTTTTGAAATTGGAACATATATTTATCAAAATCTTTACGCCACATATTAACATCAGCCAACATATTCTAGATTTCACAGAGAAAGACCATGATCAGACCATGAAGTAGGTATTTGTCTCAGTAATCAATACATCCACAGAAGACCAAAGTCATTATTCCAACGAACAATGGACAATACAAGAGTTAACATAATACACAAGAAGGGGTTAACCACATTAAGATTAATAACTCAAATGTATAGCATCTTAAACATGTCTTGTTGATGATCTTTGGTGGAGAACGGGTAGAAGTTAGATTTCTTCCCACAATAAAACTGACCATTGGCCTGTAATTGGGACGAATATGAACAATATATACAAGTATATTTTGATACGGATCTTAAAAAAACCTAAGACGGTTTGGTGCATTGGTGACAAGACTATCGGCGCTACAGAAGTAGCCGCTACAGAGACCAAACCCTCTGGGGTATTTGGTACGCAAAAAATTTCCTACCCACGATCATTACCTTCATTTAACAGATGAATTGCCCCTTATGATTGTAAAATCAAACTAGAAAATTGACGTGATGTTTCTGACTTTTTATTAATGTTTGCCGCTTGAAGATTTTTTACACATGCAATTGACCAGGAACACATGCAATATATCACTATTAGCCACCGGACTCATCGCCGCCGTCTTGTAATCATGACCAAGCCAAAAATCTGGATGGTAACTGTCCAAATAACAGCCCCTACCCCCTCCACCCGAATAATAAAGAGAAGAACAAGAGGAGGTAACAAGATCCGGAAAGTAGAACAAAGAGAACAACAAGATGACTGGCGGCAAGAAATCCAGTTCGTGGTCCACAAATATCGTATTTGCTTAAAAACTACAGGCAGTATACCGAAGCGCGCGGATCTGAAAGATGAATAAGAATATATTGAAGTACAACTCGTGTAAGGTGTATTTTAACTCTGTGCAGAAATCAGGCTATGGGCCTGTGGGGTTATACACCTTGTACATTATTTAATAATCGGTCAAATAAATATCTTCATAATGATTTAAACTCTTTGGCGCGATCTGAAGGCTTATACGGAAGTTGTTAATTGTACCCCGCTCACGTTTACAGTTCAATTGTAATGTGTACAGCCAATTTTCGCGAGTCATATATGTTACTATGGCAAGAGAATAAATATTTACATTGACCAAGGTCTGCTTGTTATGTAATATGTTGTCTGAAGACACCGAGTAAAATGTCAAACCAGGTACATAAAGGCATTGTAAATTGAAGCAAATGAATGTGACTATCTAATTGATTTCTAATTAATCCTTACTAATGGATCTAAAGTTGGCCTCTGGCCTGTAATTGGGAGATTACAGGAAATATGAACAAAACAAACATTTACGAGTTATATATACATGTTTCTTGTAGCATATACAAACATATATTTTTGTTGTTGTTTGTTCAATCCTCCAATTATTAACAATTTGAGATATCCTGTAAATGGTTCGATTCCCCCTTTCCATCTTAGGTATATAAGGGAAGTATTGCGGTAACTGCGGTGATTTTAACGATGTATCTTCCCGGCTTTCCGCCATACAGCGAGAATGCAAACTAGTCATATAAGTGAAATACCCTTGAGTACGACGTTAAACGCTAATCAAATGAATAAATAAATAATTGAAACAACAAGCTATGCAAAAACATGACGACGTGGCCATCAATATGTTTTGATTCCGTGACACCTTACTACAATAAAGGTTACTTACTCCACAAGTATATAAGGGAAATGTTCCTTTGGCTGCGGTGATCGCGGGGTAGCATTAGGAGGTTTCTTCCCGGTTTTCCACCTAACACCGGCAACGCAAATTCGCGCTATGTAAGAAATAATCTTGAGTACGACGCTAACAGCCAATCAAATGAATAAATACATACATAAATAAATTCTCTCACAAAGCAAGTAAGCATTTCATAGAGACAGGATAGCAAATTTCGATGAAATGATAGTTAGAGCTTTGGGGCACTTTAACAAGCAAAATGATCGATATCCCAGGTAAGAGCCCAGATTCCTTGTATAAAAAAGTATTTATTATAGTTGACATTGTAAATGGTCATTAGGAGAGACGGAATTGATCGACTGCAGTTACAAGCGGTCAGTGTTACCAACTGGTCACACAAGATACGCGTACCGTCTGTGGAAATGCATCTGAGCAATGATAGATGGATCTAGTCCACAAAGACATGATCAATACAAGTCCTTGTTCTGTTAGTTTCTTGTCGTCTCGTAAATTTTTGGACGAAATTGAAAATGCCAGACACAAATTGTTTTGTGTTATGAGTTCTAGATAATAAAACGACAAAACAATCACCGCGTCTGACAAAGAATAACTTTTCGTGCTCTTGTTTCTAAGCATCATCGATAGAATCATCAGCGTAACAGTCATTTCGTCCCACAAGTATGTATGCATATGAACTCTTTAAAATGTCAAGTGAGTATATATATATTTTTGTATTTCGTTCATGGTCAACAAACTTTCGATAACCAGAAAAAAATTTAACACCGCCACCTTATTGAAACACCAGATCTACTCAGAAGAAATTCAGCCCAGTTTGTCAGTCCATTTAATCCTGTAGGAATTGAACTTGGGTGATAGGATACGATGTACTTGTTTTACGAATTAGGGTTCAATGTTCGCTGAATTTGCTTCATCACGATAGATGTAACGTCAATGCTTCCTTCACAGTGAGTATTCATCATAATTGATTGTTTGTTTGTTTAATGAATGTTTTACACCATTTTTCGATTGAGAAAACCACGCTAAACGACACTGGAAACTCTTACGACGCTACAATGCAGTTACAAGGATATAAAAAACAGGACACCACAACACATAGGCTTCCTGATGTTCCTGAGCTCAGTCCATTATATACTTAAACTCGTGGATTCATTTAAAAGACACGGGAATTAACTGGCTGGTTACATCCCGCGAATACAATCACATGATAAGACAGTATGAGTGTAGAACGATATGCTAAGGTCATTGGTAAAATATACATTAAAAATGGTTGATTCATAGAAGTCCGCGTAGACTTTGATATCGGCAAATATGTCAACCTACTTCAATATTTATGCAAAAGGAGATTCGGCCAACGGCTTCCTGAATTCATGGTAAAGCGATGATATGTGCGATATATACTGGTAACCAGGGTTTGGTTGTAATTCCATTGATCCTTTTGCTTTATTATCGACATTGTTAGATCAACATTTTTTAGACGATCGTCTACGTTATATGAGACGTAGCGTGTGGTCGTGTTCTACCACTTAAACACGGAACGCTCTTCATGGGTAAAACTGGTTAATCATCAAACGATAGAGACTACTGCATGAATAAAACAACAACGGCTAACATCTGTAGACAGTTTGTGGCATTCTTGAGCTTGTCGTGTCTGAATGTGGTGTCTGGTTCCAGAGAATGTATTTAACGTGGAATGACGCTAATAGGGGCCTTAGGATAACTTCACAGAAGCACAGATTGGAAACTAGATAGCTTATCAATGATCTGAGAAAGTTTGTCTCTTTTGTTTTTACAGTGATGTAAATCGCATTTTGTGTGTGTGAAAGACTATAAAACCAAGGACCCGAGGGTCTGTTGTTTATTAAAGCTTAATCAAGCGAACAAACTTTCGATTTGAACAGCTGACTAACCGGCTGAACAGCTGACTAACTGGCTGAACAGCTGACTAACCGGCTGAACAGTGATTTAACCTCATCACAGTCTACATCACTACGAGAATCACGTGAGAGCGCATGTCAGCGTGATCTGGTCAATGCGGTTAGTTGACCTGGTAGAGACAAGTCGCTACTAGCGTTTTCTCTCCAATATTACAGGTAGACCCCTACTGGACTTTGTGGCCTACTCTTATAATTCTGCTTTGTACTACCAGCATAGCATATAATTGTAAAGATACAGGTAGGCTAAGTTGCCACCGGCAATTGAAAAAAAAAATAAAAAAATCCCTATTGGCAGCTAGCAAATATTGCTACACCAAAACTGAATTGAACTGCATGTGATACGACATCATGTCGGCTCACAATGAACACGTGGTGTCGGAATGTGAGGAATCCGCTGACCTCCTTACTTTGGATAATCCTACTATTACCAAAGGGTTTGAGACTAACAGTCGTGTAAAACAAGCCGGTAATCTCTGGCAAATTGTTGAAAGGCTGGACAAAACGATGTCCACTATGGCCGACGCTATGAGCTCTATCGGACAGGCATGGTCAAATTTTGCCATGACTCAGAGCCAATTTCCAGTACTGCCAATATGGTCAAAACGGAAGACAGATTTTGAATATGAACATACTCAAGGTAAAGTATCTAAACTTGAATTTCACAGAAATCAAAACACAGACTCTGATGTTGAATCTCTATCAATACAGCTCGATAATGATTCCGAGGCTGAAAGTCGTCGGTGTAGTGACGACGAGCTTTTGAATGAGTAAGAGCGTGACGGTGACGTCATAGATAAAACTGGCCCTAATGTTAGTGCAAAATTGGCTAATATTACAAACAAACGGTTAACTACTAATTTGACCACTGAAAAGCTTAAAGATAAACTTGAAAGCTATAGCCGTCCAGAGAACTGTGTTAATCTAATTGTACCACGTGTCAATAATGAAGTCTGGCGTAAATTTAAGACAGTTAACAAGTCAATTGACTTAAATGTTCATGGCAAATGTTCAGAAGACAATCATAAAAGCAACTACTGCTGTTGTTGAATCGGCAAATATATTGATTAAATCTTCTGAGAAAAAATCCCCTGAATACGTTTCTTTAATTCGTAAAGCCACAGATGCTATAGCATTATTGGGTCATGCTGATTATGAAATTTCTCTACGTCGTAGAGAAGCAATGAAGCCAGCTATTGTCACTGAACTCCGAGCGTTATGTAACCAGCAAATTCCGGTCACTGACCAATTATATGGGGACGATGTGGTTGGTAGTCTCAAGGCAATTCGTGAATGTAATAAACTTGGCAGCTCTGTTTCTTATGAAAGACCAAACTTTAGATCCACAATTTCCAAGGCCGCTACAAGAAAAAGTGGAACCCCAAGAAGTCCGAGGGGAATTAAATCTCACTGAGATATTCAACTCTGTACATTCAGAT
>JAVFBZ010002936.1:0-12503 GCA_032466195.1 Katharina tunicata
TCCAGACATGACAGACCCTAGAGACATGACAGACCCTCCAGACATGACAGACCCTAGAGACATGACAGACCCTCCAGATAATATCATAGATATTATGCTTACTTTCAGATTATTAACAAACTCACATAATCAGTATAAAAAAATGTATGTGACGGTTTAATTCACATCGACCTTACCTTTGTGTAATTGAGACCTTTGTCCTTGAGAACAGCTGCCTGCCAGGTCAACAGTCGTGAACTTTGAACTCTGACCTCCATGTCAGCTAATTTCATCTGGGGAAATGCAGTGAAAATTGTCAATCTCATTCGAGAGGTAGTTCCCAAATAAAAGTAACCTAACTTATTTATGTATACACTGATATTTTGTAGCAAATTCTAACATGCAATTTGGATTTATGCCTATATTTAAAATTCCATAAATCTTTGTTAACTTAAAGTTTTTTTCTGTGATAAAAGAAAGTAGGTGACACACTTAAAGTTTTGAGTACATGACAAACACGATAGTGCCAACTGCCAAGTACTTCCATTTGTGAGTATAACTGAAAGTATAATACATGTACTGTTTATAGGTAGAATGGCTTTAGTATTAATATAACATTAAGTTGATCACTAGCAGCTTCTTACTGGGAGTGTGTTAAAATGAATTCCCTTGGTCCATTCCCCAGGGTACAATATAGCAGATATGGCTTCATCTGTTGGCTTGTTGTTAAGCTACTTGATAAGTTTAAACATAGAATAGGGAGGGATGAGTACTAGATGTTTTAATGTATTACACATATATACCCTACCTGGATAGCCTGTAGTTTTGTTATAGGAGAACCAAAGGCATTCCTCTTAGCAGCATACTCCACCGCAGCATCTATGGAAGCCTACAACAACCATATTGCAGAAACATTTATGTGTATGTTGGTTTGTTTTAAGTTGGACTTAAGTTCATTTTTCTTATACATGTATTATGATCAACTGAGTTGAGGAAAAGACCCATTGTATAACTGTAAACCAGTAGTTCCACAAATCAGTTTAGATTAACAGTATTTTCATATTTTGGGATCACACTCTTTGATACTGAACAGATTCTAGTTCATTAAATTTTGCAAACTGAGACCCTTGCGGGAATCGAACCCGCGACCCTCAGGGCCTCGTTGCCTGGCTCCGAGGGTCGCACGATATTTTGACCTCTGAAAATACAACCATAATTGGTTCAATGCACTGGATCATTAAATAGACTAGATTTGATTTGTTTGATAATATTAATACTAAATATGTCTCATACCTGTGCAATACCCAAGGCCTGTGATGCTATTCCAATACGACCAGCGTCTAATGTTTGCTGAAATGTAATGACAATCATATACCGGTATAGCTAACAACAGATTTGACTGATTTCAAAGACAGACATTTTTCTAAAGAGTTAGATATTGGTTTAATTTCATTTTGGTAAAAATGATTTTGCCTTCAGATTATTGTCATAATTTTAATGACAGTTACATGCTTATATTTTATTACTGTTATTTAATGTTTTGTGTTCTTCTGGTATAATACCAAAACATGTAACATCCCAATGATTCCATGTTCACAGTTTAAACCAAATGTTTCTACATTAAAGTATATTTTACGGCGCATAACTTGTCTTTTAATAATGCTTATTATTATTTGTAGTATTATAAATAGATCTGTTAGGTTGAATTTTGTTTGACTGTTCATGCACCATATCAGTTAGTCAAAGTTCTCATACACTCTATCCATATCAGTTAGTCAAAGATCTCATACACTCTATTCAAATCAGTTAGTCAAAGTTCTCATACACTCTATTCAAATCAGTTAGTCAAAGTTCTCATACACTCTGTTCAAATTTCACAAATCTCAATTTTTAAAATGGTGATATTTTAAGGCTCAGATTGGTTTATGATAATTAATGGCCCGTTACCATAGCAATCTTAAAGCCCATGCCCGGTTCCCCCAGTAGATATTCCTGGGGTATAACACAATCTTCAAAGATCAGGTTACATGTGGAAGTGGCTCTAATCCCCAGCTTGTCCTCTTTCTTCCCCAAAGACAGGCCCTCTGTCGGTTTGGGAACTAAGAAAGCACTGATACCCTAAATCAATATGACAAAAAAAATAATTATAACAAGTTTATGTAATGTAAAAGTAATGTAATAATTAAACAACTTTGTTTTCATCCTACCAAGCAATAACAAAAAAGTCTTCTTAGTCAATTATCCTTCTGACTGATGTTACTCATTTATCACACAAAATTATTTTGACTCCATATTTCAATGAATTTAATTTTTCCAAACAATTAAGGCGTATATGTTATATTCTCTATTATAAAAGATTTGCTTGTTTGTTTGTTTGATTGGTGTTAAACGTCATACTCAAGACTATTACACCTATATGACGACTCAATATTAATTTGCTGTGCCGGTGTTTGGTAGAAACCAGAAAGAAACCTCATAAACACCACCCCGCAAACTCTGCAGCCCCCGGAAAAATCCCCTTATATATCTCAGGCTATAAACATAACATAAACTCGAAACATACTGCCCCTTAGCCTGAGTGTTGATTTTTTAACGTATAAAGTTTGTGATAGTTAACATTAATAGTTACCTTGTGTTTCTTAGCTTTGTCTGTAGTGGCAAACACCTGTGAAGAACAAATAGTAAAATCATCAAACTCATTAGTCCATTTGTACGGACACAGCAACGGATGCTGATAAGTTTGTTTTGTGTGTCCATTCATCCGATTTCAGACACTGGAAGTGTATTTGTGGCATACAGTGCCGCATAAGGAAAACGTACTAATCGTTATATGATCCGGTCGAAGATTGCCATATCTGCATCCACTCAAAAGGAAACACTCTCAATATAACCAGTTAGCGTGATTTTTTTCCGTATCCTTGTCCGCATCTGTATCCGTATCCATAAAAATGGAAACGTAGCTCAACACTCCACATGACTTCTCTTGATTTAATACTTAGCTGTCTTTCCTTCTTCTATGTAGTACCTTGTTAATTCACTTGAAACATTTTCACTTAAAAAAAAACATTAGTCTAATAATTATTTTAAGAACCAAACTAATAAAAATATACAAATGGTAAAAGATGATCAAATTATTGCCATTGTTCATACCACTGTTGCCTCAGCCTCGTAGCCATTAGTGATCCAGGACTTGGTTCCATTGAGGATCCAGTTATTGTTGTCTAATCGCGCATTGGTGGACGCCGCACCTGCATCGCTCCCGTTCCCTGGAAAGACATTTAAACGGTGGAAGTGATGGTTAACTGGGGTTTTCCATGATAGGTTTACAGCTGAGATGAAAACCTTGGGGTAAAATTTCCTTGGGTTGGACGGATGTATTGCTTGACAAGCTGTTCACAATAAAAGCACTTTAATATCTGAAACTTTGTCAACGTATTCCATTCGACTTTTTAATTTACTCCCTTTTATCAAACCAATGAATTTATTCTAATTAAATTAATACAGTTGTTTAACCAACTATGGATTCTCATACCTGGTTCACTGAGGGCAAAGCACCCAACCCTAGAGCCGTCCAGAAAGGGTGACAAAAACTTCTCCTTCTGTTTTTTGGTAGCATATTTTAAAATGGGTCCTAGATAAAGAGACTGACAGAAAAGTAGAAAAAAATCAATTACAAGTTTGAGACACCCTACGTAGCATAAAGTAACTCAATGTTACAAAAGATCAGTGGGAATAATGTAAAAAGAAAACTGTAAGTGATAAAGAAGAAATTCAAAATAATAGTCTGACAGTAAACAATAGGAAACATGTTTCAGTTCCTTGTTCGAGCTAAATATCATTAAAAGATGTGAGCTACACAAACAGAGAAATGTCACACTAGTACTAACAAGAGGAGTTTGTCAAGACACATCGGATGTTGATAACAGAAGGTGCTAAAAAAACTGGGTGGTTTTTGGGAGGGAAAGATTATCAAACAATCTTCAGGTTATGATAAAGAACCTGCATTAAATAAAATAACCCTTATTGTCCTTAACCAAGACCTACTGCCCACTCAAATATTAGTTTATTTATTTAAATTTAGGCAGTCCTTCATTAATCAATATTTATTAAGTGTTTGATTGATTGGGGCCATACTTAAGGTTATTTCACTCATTTGGTGGTGTACATGCAAAATGGGTTATTAGTTGCTGGCAACACAGAAGGCCCCACAATACATTTACAAGGCCAAAACAGGACACCACAATAAATCGGTTTCCTGGTGTCCCATAGCTCAGACTATCAGGGTACTGGAGGGCAAGGCTCCCACCCAACCACCAGCTAAATCTATTTGTCAGTAAATACTTGTATTATTTGCATTAACATATTTTAAACTTAACTCGCACATAACTTCTTTGTTTTTTTTGGTTGATATTCTTACATTATTAACACTCATAATACAGCCAGTAGATGCACATCCTCGACTAACTTCCTCCATGGCCACAGCATAGGCCAGGTAATCTAAGCCTGTCCCTCCCTCTGCCTCTGGAACATCAACGCACATCAACCCTAAATCACCTAACTTCTTTACCTACAAACAAATACAAACATACAAAAAATATCATTTATACATTTATATCAATTTAGCATTTTTTCTTTTTTCAATTTGGTTCCAAATGGCTTCTATTCCCGTAAGGACATAACTAAAAACCGTTAAAAAAATAACAAAAATATTGGTAACATGCACACAGCTTTTTCCCTCCAATGTTTTTCTCTAAAATCTAGTGTTACATTTAGTTGTGGCAAACTAGTAGTAGGTTCATACTTCATGGCAAGAAAACACTATTTTTTTTCACTTTGTTTTAGTGGTTAAGTGTATTTTTTTAAGAACATATGTTATTTCAACTTTTCTTTAAAAAAATTCACCCAAATTAATATGCTACCTTCAGAAAACATTTATATTTACCAGGGAAGAAAGAAATTTCACAAAACGTACACACCACCGACAGCGCCTAAATATGGCAACAAAAGGACAACCTTTAATGTGAACCAAAATTTAAAATAATTTTCATTAAACGTTCATTTTAGATAATCATATTACTGCTAGGGCACATTAACTTTATTTTAATCTTGCGGTAGTAATATGCAATTTAATTTTATCCAACAACAACAAAAGAAAAAACACCTGTTCTTTTGGGTATGCGTGGTCCCTGTCCAGCTGACCAGCAATGGGACTAAGCTCATTGTCAGCGAAATCTCTGCAGGTCTTCTGTAACATCTGGTGTGTGTCAGGCAAGGATGTGAAACTAGCAACGGTCCTTTCATGTTTACAAGCTGAATGAAAACACATTTGTCAGTAATTAAATAGTGGTTTATCGATGTTAAACAGATGACACAGTGCACAAATGCATTTTATTATATTCTGGCAGTTTATTCCAACAATAAACAGCAAGACTAAGACATCTGAACTATAGCAGTGGTTTGCTTGGTTGGAAGAAATAATGTTACTCAAAAATAATTGAACAGAATAATGAAAGTACTATACCATATATAATTTATTTTTAACAGACCCACATCCATACAAGATTGAAGAACATATTCTTGAGAGTCTGGTAGGAGCAAAATTGGTACTCATAAAGAAAGTATCTCTCCAAATTGTAATGGAATATTTTTAATATATCAGACAGTGAGCTTCAAGACAAAAGTGCCAACAAAATTAATTTTTTGCTGCGTTCCAACCGAGAAAAAAAACAATCAAGGGGACAAAAAATGAAATGAGCTAGTCTTCTGAGTAAAAATTCTGCTTAACATATCTGCGATTCTTTCAAACGCTTTGTTTAACCAGAACAATTTTAGAACAGATTGCTGCCATTTTAAATGACGCGCAAAAAGGGTTAATTCTCTTACTCAAGCAAACTGATAATGATTGTGGGCATCTTGAATTAACTGTTAGTTTAACTGTTTATATAATTATGTCTAGTTGTACTTTTTCTGTACATCCAGTGAACAGTTTATTGTTCAATGCAATGAAAGTTTGCTCAAGCTTTTCCACTGTTGCTCTCCATTCGATAAATAAATAAAAAATATTAAATGACAGTGGGATTGGCACTTCTGTCAGGTAAACACATTAAAATCTGTTCAATATGATCAAGCATCATAATATTTCATTTTCATGCATTCATTTCCATGTAATATTACATAAATACCGGAGTCTTGTTTTCTCACAAATTACATGGCTAACTTAATAAAAATTAAATTTACGCAAAATGTGACACATTGTCAACAAAATATAGTGTAAGTATACCGGGACTCAAATTCCAAACCAAATAAGGCCTATTTCAAACAAAATGTCAGTCAATCTGTCAATTTAAAAAAATTGCATAACTTGTTTGTACAGTTTATCACAGATTCACATCTATAGATTAGACAATTTCTTATAATTTGCAAACAGATCAATTGTGAATCTCTCCAACAATCTATCAATTAAATTTTTAGAGTGGAAAAATTACTTACTAGACCAAAAAGTAGCATTAAGCAGACGATTTAGTTTGCGAAACCTTCGTACAGCCGCCATGGTTATAGTCGTTCTGTACCTCCGCGCACTAAAGATCTTTATTATGACATTTGCGAGGCCCCTGATGTAGGCCTACATGTATCATTTAGAAAACATTTCTACAGAAAATGGAATAACTATCAAAAATAATAAGAGACACGACATTTTTAATCAATACTCGCCTAATGAGACAGAATATTTATTTCTTGACACTCTTACTTAATAAAAGCACGGTTTTTAAAATAAAATTGACTCTTACTCTAGAGCCCTATGTTTATTACATAAGGTTTAAAATCGACACCTGCGATAAGAAAATATTTCTTCTCGAGTTTAATGACAGTTGCTTTGTTGTTTATTGTGATCTATATATATTTTATTACACACAAAAAATAATATTAAAATTATGTCTCGCCTATTTAGTGTTTCTTTGAATTTTTGACAACCCTTTTTTGTTTTTAATGAATTAAGTAATTTTGCTATTTTTGATATATATAAGTGATTTGCTTATTCTATAGTCAACCTTGCAAATAAATCAAATCCATTGTTTAAGACAGTATTGTTTACTTTTAGAGCCTGTATTTTTGGCACCTTCTTTCTGTTGTTGTTTAAAATTGGAATATAACCTCGCGTAGTCAAAAAAAATCAGTTTTGAAACTTTTGTGTGTTGGGAAATAAAATCGTTTAATCCGATCTTGTCTTGATAACTTTAAGATTTCAAGACACCTCTAGGATCCTGTCTGGCTGCATGGTTTGGAAAGTGTTAAAATCGCGGCTAAGGATTTGAGGCTAGCTCTACAGGCCGCAGACAGAAGAGGCCAGACGCAGCTAAGTACTTCCTTCTTTCATTTTTAATCGGATAAATAAATGAATGGTAAGTTGTTAAGTGCTTCAGAAGCTTGTTATTTGGAAGATCCATAAATGGTGATCATTTATACTGATATGTAAGCAGATGACGAGTATTTAAGTGGGACTCTCGACTCGTTACATTTGCGACCACTTTTCTGTCGCGTGCGCCTCGCAGACAGTGCAAAGACATAGGCACACACAAAAGGATCGGGCTGATAAAGAAACCAAGTGTCTAGCGCAGCATTCTTCTTGTAATTGTCATCCATTTATTTTGCAAATGTTTGGTGTTGTGCTGGAAATAAATGCCTGCGCGCGGAGGAGTGATAGGAATGTATATTTGATCCTATTTTTGCCAGGAATAATGATGTCATTTGTAATCAAATGTCATCGGTCTGTCAGTGTTTCTATTTTTAGATCGGCTTAATCCGAACAGTAACATGTAGTCCCAAGACTGCTTGCTAGTTGGTGATACTAAATACATTTCTTAATAGGGTACATTATCACAAATGGGTTAAATGCATACAACACAACTGTTTGAGGAGCAATTATCCCTTCTGATTTATTTGTCAGAAATTTAGACAACAATCACTAGTTTGGCATCAATGCCAATGGAAAAAAACTCCTATATATAGAACCGTCTATTTCCATTTGAAAGTTCTTAACCTCAAATTTCTGTGTGTTTTTTTAATTGTTACGTCTACGCAATATTGTGTTAGGCTTAGATGCAGAGATCTGTACATATCGTTATCAGTCTACTACGTAATCCATAACGATACAGAACAGTGCTGAACTCAACTGTGTAATACTTAGTTTTGGCACTTATTGGTTTTTACTTGTCCAAAGTGATTTTCCATTCTGTTTGGTAAATTGAACTTTCAGAGATATTTTATGTATCAAAAATGCGCACCTCACGCCTTAGTAACATGTAAAAGCTACATTTATTTGTCAACAAGTGTAGCAAGATGGTGGGCAAATTCGAAAATATCCCTCAAGCACTCGACTTTTGTTTTGAAGTTCAGGAGAAACTGTGTTCATATCGTGGTTTTACCTCAATGCGGACTCCTCTTATCCTCACTACCTGTGTTGTTCGCCTTACTTATTTTATAGGCTCATTGGTCCCGTAGAATGAGGCCAGTTAACAGTATGATATTTACATTCTTGTAAGAAACTATGGGCTCAACTTTAATTTCACGCTATCATTTTCACTCTGGATAGACATGAAGAACGATCTTTTGCAAACTTATTGAGGGACTTTACTCTGGAACTGAATTCGTTCTTTTCATGAAGTGCATTGGTTTTCAACATATGTTTTAATTTAAAAAATTACGCCCAAGAATAAATATCAGATCAGAAATGACCATGATGTAGAGAAGTAACATAATTACCATTCCAACTCAAACTCACTTTGTTCAAACTCATTTCCCTTTAAAAACTTTATTTCTACATTGGAGTGTTCCTGTGCAGCCTGCGCGATATACTAATCTTTTATAGAAGCTAGGAGGAAGTATCATTGGAAATCCAATTCCATCGCATTCTTTGATATCAATTACCCAGCTTGGTACTTGCGTGTGACTCATGTGTAGGTTGTTAAAGCTGATCTGTGTATTCATCTTTTTGATGTACTTGCAGTAAACAAAATTGTTCACAGGCTTAGTAGGTTTAACATCTATGCTCAATTCTTGGATCAATATCGCAAATATATATGTGCATGTGAAGTCCTCAATTAATGTTGTTCTTATTTGATTTTAATTTGAAAATGATGGCAAAATCTCTAGTTAGAACTTAGAACCTTTACCCAGTTGTGGCCTGTGTGCCATACTGTTTCCTGCACTGAGTCTGACTGCAAGGCTGCAATAAATTTGTCTTATTTTGTAATAAGTTGAGATAACTAAACAATTGAACCCATGGGGAAAATTTTATAACCTGTTTTATTTTAAGTATCAAAATGATGTTTCAATCTGTTTTTTAAACTTCCGCTGACAAATTGTGATGACAATCAGTTTATCATTACAGTCATATGCAATTATAGAAAATAATTATGAAAAGTGTCTGTTCTGAGTTAGTTCTACTCTATATTGAAACTGATCTGTGGTGATCTGTGGAACTACTGACTTACAAAGATTAAGTTCCAATTTGTTTCCTTCTATTACTTTGTATTAGTCAATGTGCATGTACTGATGATTTGTCCAGTTTACGTGTTGTCTGACCTCATGTCTGTGTGTAAGCCTATGGGCTACAAGTTATTTTGTCTTAATTGTATCGTTACTGTTTTGGAGGGTCGCTGCATTAAAGGGGAAATAAGCCTCTAAAAGAAATCTATGTTATTTGGTGAGAAATTAAAACCACTGAGCATCTGTTATGAATCCATTGTGTTATTTGTCTAGTGGAGCTTCAGTGCTCATCTTCCACCATCTGTCACAAGATTTAAAGAGATAACCGAGACGAAACTTCATTATGGGAGAATGTAGCATGGATTTTACGCCTTTATAAAATCTAAGCAAGTTTAACAAGCCTATCCTATAGCATTTCTTACCATAACAAGTTAGTATAGTAAAGTTGTGTTTAAGGTCACAGTTATTTTAATTGTGCTAATCGTTAGTTTTAGCTGTCTGTTTATTTTTTTATATATATCTTTAAATGGCAAATTTTGGTAGTGTGAAAAATTCCCATCTTTTTAGCAACTTGTTATTAAATACTGAGATCTGGGAATATGCACATAATACATACATGTACATTGTAATACTTGGTCCAGAAGTTGAAAATCCATCTCAGTCGTCATGTCTTTGAAAAGCATTATGTTTAGTCACATTATATTTTCCTAGTTGATTAGGTAATCTCCTACATGACTGTTTATAAAAGCTTTTATACAGTTTCAATGATATACAGCATGTTTTGATGTTTGTTGTGCCAAAGCTGCATAAGCTTACTTCCTGATCTCAGTTTACAGCTGTCATCTTTGTGTTTTTCAGTGATAGATGTGTTTGAGGTGAGCGTGCCGTGGAAGCATGACAGCCATGTTTCACCATAAGGCTATCTCTCGTATGAAAGCAGAAGATCTTCTTCTGGCAGTCAATGATGACGGACGCTTTCTCATCCGAGACAGCGAGACCTTCACAGGGGCACATGTTCTCTGTTTATTGTAAGTAAGGTTGATCGCCATTTGTCTTCAAAGAGAAGGATGTTTATTGGGAGAATCCTATGACCTGGTGCTCTCTGACTTAGGGGCATCAGGAAGCTGATTTTTTATGGCGTCTTGTCTTTAATCCTGTAAATGTATTGTGGTGTCTATGTTGCGAGCCTTGCTTAGGGTGGTTTGCTTCACCAAGTACAACTTAAAACCCCTATCCATCAATCAATCAATCTTTAATAAGAAATCCACACTGCGTCTAAACAAACATGAAGGTGGCTGAATCTGTTCTATGATGAATGATAATACATCATGTATTTTGTAAGAATTTCAACTTAGCATATGTAATTAAAGCATTTTTACTGTGTATCCCAAGGCAAACAAATAAAATTTCAAAATTAACCGTCTTGTTGTATTACATCATATCAGATCACAACCCCATCTCAAATATCGCAGCGGTTGGTTGGGTGGGAGCCTCTTGTGTCCTGGTGCTTTCTAAGCTAAGGGGCACAGGATGCCGATCTGTCGTGGTGTCCTGTTTTGTTAATGTTATATAAATGTTTTGTCCTTTCTTAAATGTTGCCAGCATCGTTAACGGTAGTGTCCTTCACTGATTGATCTGGCATGCTGTCATACAAGTGAAATAACCTTGAGTACGATGTAAATCAAACAAACAAACATATATCACATCCTCCTGGACTATAAGTGAATTGCATATTTAATGGTCATGTATCAAAACACAGTTACTAAACCTAAATTAAAAATATAAAAGTAAATGACGCATAACATCGAGCATACTGATAACTATTAATATTATGAAAAGGATGAAAAATAATACCCTAAATACTCGACAAATTTTACCCCTTTAACTCTTAACAAACTACATTTTATGCAAAGGCTAGAAGTGTAGAAATACACTCTTGAATTCAAACTTTAAACTACCGGAAAATGTAAGTTTCAGTTCCAAACTCACATTTATAAATGCGATAAATTACTTTAAAAATGTGTCCTTGAGGTCGAATTTGTCGAGCATTTAGGGTAGTTGTGTCCTGCACATGATTACCACAAATATTTAACCTTGTCTGTACTCTCTGGAAACCTTTGAAGTCTTTCAGCCCAATGTTGTGTTGTTTGCAATAACATAATTGGTTCTACGATTTATGCTCACAAAAAATGTTTGTACGTTGTAATATAACCTGTTATTAAATATACTATTATTAAAAGCTCATAATTTTATACCCTGTTTCCTATTTATAGATATCGCGGCAGAGTCCATCAATACAGAATATTACCAACTTCAGATGGAAAACTAACTGTTGCAGTAAGTTTATTTAACTTCAATGTTTGTTTTGTCATCCCTAGATATGAAATGGTAAGTTCATGTAGATTGAGAACTCGTAGTATTAGACACTTTTGCTAGGAAAGGTCAAATGTAATGGGTGAATCCATTGTTCTAATTAGGGTGGACGGGTATACATGAAACTGTAGAAATCACAGACACTTTTTTTACAGCTAATTAATAATAATAATAACTGATAATAGGGCAATAGCCTATGAGTGACACCTCATGAAAACAATGACTTCCTTGTTGGGAACTGAAAATTATACATCCATATCTTATTGGCTCTGTATAGAGCAGCCCGGTCTAAAGTGTGCAAAGTAATAACTAAATATGGAGTGTCCACATTCTATCATGATTGTGATTCATATTTTCTATCTGAAAATCAAAAAGTATTGTCATGTAATATATCATGTATTTTTTATTTTCAAATCGGGTGGTTGGATGGGGGCCTGGTGCCCTGGTGCTCTCTGAGGCACCAGGAAGCTGCTTTGTTGTGGTGTCATGTTTTTCGTCCTGTAATTGTATTGTGAAGTCTTCTATGTTGCCAGCATTTTTTTGGGTGATTTCCTTCAGCGACTGGGCTGGCAAGCTGTCATATTATAAGTACAGCGTAAAACTCCAATCAAACAAACATCAAATCTAAATTTAAAAGATTTGTCCTTTTAAATTCCCTCTTATCA
>JAVFBZ010002947.1:0-12503 GCA_032466195.1 Katharina tunicata
CAGTTAAGGGTTATCTGATACAGAAGGGAGTTTCGTCTTAACCAAGAGGTCCTTGAGAGATTTGTTCTTCTTGTACATATATATATATATCCAGAAGTTGAAAATCCATCTCAGTCGTCATGTTTTTGTAATGTACCCAGCTTCTAAATGCCGCCCAAACCAGATAATTCATAATGTTGTTGTAACCCTGTTCACATTACCTTATTAAATATTGTAAAAAAATCACATACATCTCTGAAAAAACATATAACTCTATCAATTGGTATTTTGTAACACAAATAACTAAATGATCAAGAGAATCTAACTATGGGATTCTATTACAACGGACTAAAAATTTGAAATTTAACTTTTAAACTTAACTGAAATAAATAAATAATTTTAAATGGCGTTTATAGCGACTCTATGAGCCTAAACGAAGAATGGTTAACTTCAACATATACAAAGCAAACTGCTTAAAAAAAACGCCCACTTTCCAATTATTACCAAGTGTGCTCATGTAAGTCCCTATCTAGGTTAATCGTTCTCTCTTTTGGATACAAGTGAAAACTACAGTGAAGCTCTATTCATGTGATTCAATAGAGGTCAGATGATAAAAACAAACTTCCAATAAACTAAGTAATAACAAATCGTATACTCACGAAGAATTCAGCGTTAAATACAAATACAGATTTAAAATGCTTCTTTTTTTACCCTAATTTAATTATCAAACTAGAACTATAAATCCTTTATACCAGTTTTATCTACGAAAACATTAACAGTTTACCCACCTTAAATGTCACACATAGATGATCTTTAATACACGGACGCCGTACGTAAGATACCTCGGCTAGACTACATATACAAAGTTTTATAGAAATCCAACACTTAAAAACGTCCTGTTTGAAAATACATAACAAAATATAAATAGATATGACTACTTACCTTTAAGGTCTTTTGGCTCGATTTCAAGATTCTAGGACGAGACAAAGGATTATTTTCTTTATATAGACATGGTCTGCTTCTTTTATCTGTACTATTGTCTTGTGATAGACACAAGGGAAAAACCACGTGACCTTCAAACAATCGAATAATGCGAACTGTTGATAATTTGCTACTAAATATATTTAAAAAATAAACTCTTGCAAAACTATTTCAGCATATTCCTAAATATTGGAAGTACGTAAGTATCAATTTATTTGTGAAAAGTCATAGTTAAATTTTATATCCCAAATCTTTTACTGTAAATTAATGTTTTTTTAATAAATTGTACAAATTACTCACATCTTTGGAGAAAATAGCGACGTAATGGTAGCAGAGTTTTTTTTTCTTCACCTTGAGGTGTTTTATCGCAAGACAAATAATGTCAACATAATCAATGATAATGTTCATTGTTTAAACCCATGATTGTCATGCTTTAGTCACGCATGGTGCTAACAGCAGGTGACTTTGGTTATAGGCGAACTAGTAATAATGACATTAATCTGTTATCTACTGTCGCAGGTAATCTCACCTGAGGAATCTTCTAATAAATGTTTTATATTACAACCCAATGGTATTTTATGAAACAATAATATACATAAATCTGGTCAACTGGACAAACGATTTTATTAACACTGACGTTGCAACTCCAACCTGGAGCCTTCAACAGAGTACATATAACTGCTACACTTTGCATTTATATATATCCACAAGACAATGTACATAGATACCAGCTTGGGTGTGAGTAAAATTGACCTGTAAAAGCATGCTTTAACAATATACAATAAACATGTTTACTCAAACCTATCCAAGCTGTTTCAACCAAGAACAATTGAAAAATAAAATTATTTAATTAACCTTTACACTGGATAAGTCAACAACTGTCAAATTTCTGAGTTAACATTTAAAGAATAGGTACTTAGTTATTGAACAAAAACAAATACTAAGACTGATATGTCTAGAAAAAATACCGCTTCTTATAATTTTGTCGAAACAGAGCTTTCCCAAGCCCTCGAAATATCAAATCTTTAACCACCGATTTAATGACGGTTGCTCTATTTTGGCCCAAATAGCATCTTTAACTCCCCTTTCAAACCACCTTTTTTCTTGATCTAGAATTTTGACACAGTTATTAGAAATGGTGTGACCTATGTTCAACGTATGCAAGAACACAGCGGAATCGTTTCCGTCACTTATATGGTGTTGGTATAGGCGTTGATTAAGTGGCTGTTGGGTTTCCACTTCATACTTATTAGAACAGTCTACGGCGTCACATTTTATACCGTATATACTAACCCACTTTGTTTTACTCTGTCTGGTTTATCTTTTAAGTGGACTAGTGTGTTGCGGATGGTCACATTGGGTTTAAATCAGATTTTAACGTCATGTTTTCCCAAAATTCTCCGTACCTTTTCTGACAAACCCCGAACATACGGTACTGTGATACTAATACAATTGTTACTATCCTGCGTATCATTAGTTCTTACTTTATCAGACACCGTATTTTGATTTAACGCTTTGTGGATAGACCAATTTCAATGTTTGAATGATTAAGCGTTTGAAGCGACTGCATGTTGGTATCAGATTTTAATGTTTCATATGTGTCTTTATCAGATAGAAGGTTTTGACAGAGATTTCTGTGAAAGGTTCTTGACCCAGTCTTTTTGTGGTTTCTGTGTCCTGAAAACGTCAGTGTTAATAAAATCGTTTGTCCGGTTGACCAGATTTATGTCTATTAAACGATCACATTTTTTTAGGATTCCACGTTATCCACTGAAGCTTTTTAAGTTGAACTATAATGTAGGAAAAATGTATGGTGGACTTTTATGGTAGATTACTCCTCGTATCCCGACATCCGCAAATTTATTATGTTACGGAAGCCTGATACTAACATTCGTCTTCATAACCATCTTCTTAACGCATTTCGTCCTATGCCAAGTGTTAGAAACACGACATTAAACACGATTAGTATAATAGTTGTGTTAGTATTGTGTCCTTTGGCTCTCAGACCAGTCATAAAGAGCATGTATCGGACAACTCACCCCTTTGGAGAAAATGGCGACGTAATGGTAGCAGAGATTTTTTTCTTCACCGCGAGGTGTTTTCTAGCAAAGACATATAATGTCAACATAATCAATGATAAGTTTAAACCCGTGATTGGCATGCTTTCGTCACGCATGGTGCCAACAACACGTGGCTTGAAAAATTATAGACGAACTAGCAATAGGAACACTAATCATCTCTGTAGTGAAAATGGCGACGAAATGGTAGCAGAGTTTTTTTCTCTTCATCGCGAGATGTTATAGAAAGACAAATAATGTCAACATAATCAATGATAGTTATTCACTGTCGCAGGTAAATTTGAAATATTTAAATGTCTTTTATTACAATTTAATGACATTGTAGAACACAGTAAAACAATATCGAAGTAACTGAAGTTTTCGATTTTCGCAATTTTCGATTAAAACTGTCCATGTGAAAAGAAGGTTCAATGTGTTTGGTAGTTAGCTAATTTACTTAATTTGTTTGCGTGTTTACTTATTGATTCAGTTAAGGGTTGATTTTATTTAATTGCTTGTTTGTTAATGTATTAATTGGATAAACGTTTTTACAAATCAATCATTCAATCAATCAATCAATTAATCAATCAATCAATCAATCAATCTTTCATCGCAGGTAAACATTCCAGAATACCAATTTATTCCATTGATGTATTACACACTTTAGAACGGTATTTCACGTGCATGATGAGATATGTTGTTACGACTGTTATAGTTGCCCAATTTTATAGTTTGGCGGTAAGCATTTTGGTAAAGGCGAAAACGTATTGCTGCATAAGTATATACCCCAAAATGTACATCTCGCTTAAGAGTAGTCTCCCTTATCATTCATAGACCTCTTGTAAGAAAATCCGTTCTGATATTGAAACGTTTAACTGTAAAGAAGAAGAACAAGAAACATGAAGTCACCCGGTATAGATTCGAATCGTCCTGTCGACTTTTAATAGTTGTAAATATGGGAATTGTTTCGGTGGCAGCCGTTATCGTACGGTGGTCTTTACGAGATTCCTCCGAAATTTCGTTATTTATGCAAAACGTTTTTGGACATTGTGGCCTGGAAAATCCCCATTAGATTTTTACTGGATATCTCTATGCTTGGCTTTCCGTCGATGTGGCGGCGTGATGAAAGGGCAAAGTGTCAGGGGTCGGTGGTCTGTTTTATGTTAGACAGACGCATCGGGGCTCTAATGCGCCTACATCCTGAAATAGCGGATAAAGCCCAACTTGCTGTTAAAAGGGCACTGTCTCGCAGTTCCTTTGTCCAAAATTATGTTTGTTTGATTAGTGTTTTACACACTAAAATGTCGATTTATACCAAGCTGATAGGATAACGGTCTAACTTGGATACATGCTAACAGGTGGGAAGCTATTCTGATAAATTTTTTTAACGATGTGGAAGTTGTCACATGACAACGATTTTACTTCAGCCATTTAAAATAATTGAGTGATAATTAAGTAAGGAAAACAAGTCAAGAAATAAATGGATATTTAAGGGAAGAGAAACAAATTGTTGACGGGTTACCTCCCTTCAAACATATAACTGAAATAAGTCACCTAGCACACTTTTCGTTTTGTTTCGAAAATAGTTCTTAAAATAAAACGTGTATTGTATTTTTATTTTTTCTCTCCTCTTGTAAATTGATTTTTGGTGGACTTTTCGGTATTGATATGCATCATTTGAGTGGAGGTTTGTGGTCAGTGTGATATTAAAGCCTAAATAGGTCGCATTTGGTGTATGGAGACTGTTGAGAGAGGTGTGATTCGGCTGTTGTTTACGTTCTGAAGCAGGGATGTCAAACCCCTGTCATCTTCCAAGGCGGCTTGTTCAAAATTTCAATCATCATGACCTGTCAAGCTTTTGATTGTGTACTCGACTAGGACTGATTAAGGTATGTGCCAGGGGTTTTCACCCAACGAGTTACGGAACCAAACGTTAACATTACGGCTTATGTAAAATTAATGGTGGTCTGTGGCCAACTGCCCTGTCAAATCCAATCGGCGAAACCTCGCGTGATTTCTCGTTATTCCCTTGTCAATAATAAGCTCGGTGATAGGTGTATGAATATGCCTAAAACTCTCACAATTTGTTCGCCTATTTACCGCCGTATTCATAATGAACACACACAAAACCATGGGGTTATACACAAATATTGCATGGAAACAAAAGCACTAAAAGAGGCTGTTATGTATATGAAGATTATATTTCTCGACATAAAAGTTTCAAAACCGTTAAATATCACAATAAAAAAGTCCAATCACACGAGAACAATTTGGTAGAAAACGTATAGTACGTACCATGTGGATTTCGAGACAATACCTTGTCGTTTTCAAAATGTCTCCACCAGGCCTGAGAGATCTATCGTCATACATATGAGATCTCGCGTGATCAGTTTCTGGGCTGACACGTCGCCATGTGAGTGAAATAACCTTAAGTACGTCGCCAAACCACCATCAAGCAAATACTCCAAAAAGAGCTCCTAAGGAGTGAGTGAGAGAGTTAAACAGTGAGTAGAGATTAAACGTATTCCATGATAAAATTTACTGTGAACGGCCACGAACACGTAAAACTATAAAGCTAGAGCTGTTCCTTTTACTAAAGAAGAACAATACCTCAGATATAATTTATTTATACATCGCCATTTATTTGCAAAAACTTGTAAAACAATTTGTGTATAAAAAGGTAAACAGTATCATTTATTTCAGTACGATCATAAACATACTCTTTCTGGTCTTTTAGTGGAGTTCATCAAGCAATATTTCCCGGCCTGCTGATGGTCGTTTGAAGCCGTATCTTTCTCATCGAAGACCTCTCCTCTGTGGTCATCTATACGAGTGGGTAGCTAGCCTGGGTTGCAATTCCACAGTTGTTATCGCGGTTTCTGGACATTTGGATGTACCCCTGTGTTCCCCAGCTCTCACCCCAGCTGAAAAAAAAAGAACAACAATTTTGAAATGGTTCAATTTTTAGAAGTTGATTGCATTCGTTGGATTTTAGTTGACATTTCAGAAAAATCTCACTCAAAAAGCCATGTGTTTTTTGATAATTTTAAAAAAATCAGACAATCGAAAGTATCGTTAGTCTAATTACATGTCGTGTACGTGAGCCGCGATGTGTTCTGTTTGACAATCAAATACTGTGATATTAGTGGGCGCAGGTGGTTAGCTAATCTCTCGTTTGTTGTTTATCCAGCGAGATTTTAAAAATGTTAGTTGCTGGACAGTAACTGTAATAATTCGTAGCACCATAAGAGTAGCTTCGTTTCTACGACGGAAATTTCAGAAGCTAAGCCTGTGTGTATCGCCAAACCATTCTCTCTCAGATTCCCCCGTGTTTTTCGGGATTCAAAATTAAAGCCTTAAAGCCGAAACACGTGTATAACGCAGAAAGGAATGTCAAAGTAAGAAACACAGATGGTTTTTTTCTGATCAGAGATTTGTTAAAGCCATGAAAACATGATAACTAAAAGCATAGTTCCTGACGTAATTTTTCTGGATGGGAAAAACTAAATGGCGCGTTGATTCCTTTCAGTCTCCCAGTAGATTACCTTATAGAATGTTTAGAATGTAACTGTAGTATGAAAATGGCTTACCTGTTTTTCACAAGCCAGTAATCTGATCCGCCTTGTGTTCCATAACCGACGGCTAAAACACCATGATCCAACTTAGTAGCGCTACATTTGTTCTCGTAATAAACTCCACTTCGGTACAACTGGAAGGACGAGTGACCAGCATCGATGGCTACGGCAATTGGTCCCTGGGTACCCACAGCTGCCTGAAGATCGGCCTCGTTTCCACGGCGGATATCGGAGAAACCAGTGTCGGTGGCTCCTACGTCAGCAGATTTGAAGCGGCAGTGCTCGTTCTAAAAGGAAATAGAGAGGCTGTCATCGAAAACTTGTGCACACCTTTACTCAACTGTTATTTAAGACGTTTTTGGACTACTATAACTAACAAACAAAAATACTTTCTTAAACAAAAGATTTTCAGGCCAGCCTAGACATGTAGTTCGTGGACAAATCAGAAAAGCCGCGGGCGATACAGGTTTTGGTCTGGTAGAAAAAACTAGACCTACTTTTGACGAAATTAAATACGAAACTGAAAGCTTTTGCCATTCCACTGTAGATTTACCTAACCAAGTATGTCCATAATCCCAGGTCCCGTTTAGAATATTTGCCAAAGATTATGTTCCCTTGCATGTATTGAAAAAAATTGAGTCTCCAGCAACTAAATTAAAGTTTGGACCTAAATCTAGAAATAGTTTACGGTTTGGGCATAAAGTTTGGAACAGTTTAAGGTTAGGACCTTATGTTTGGGTTTGGACCTTTTCTATGCAGATTGATGATGCTCTAAACGCAATTTCCATGGTCAGAAAAGATGAAAGGACTCAGAGAGGATTATCTCCCCTTGCGTGTCTTGAAACATTGAATCTGGAGTGCAAACAAAAACTAAACCCTATTAGATATTGGGGAAGATTATGTTCATTGAGATACCCCTAACACTTGGAATAAGTAATACAGTTTGAAATGGAGGCGTATATAGTCAAACTTAAGATTCCCGTAAACAAGAAGAAGAAGAAGCAACACACGTGGCGTTTGATAGAAATTCATTGCGGATTAATTTCCTTTACCTACCTTGGCTTGGTATGGGTAGGAAACCTCGGTATCAATTCCATTGTTCAATTTGATGTACTTGAAAGCCTGGTCCATCAGACCTCCTCCACAGCCCATGTTACCTGAACAACAACACAAACTAAATTATTTCAAGATGGGAACTTCTTTGTCGGGCGCCAAACTAACTATTTCCATCTTGTTAACAGCAGCAAATTCAACTTGCAATAAGTTGCAAGAAAAAAGCTTTTGAACTGTAGTATCTGTAAAGTTTGAGCGTCTTTAATACACATGACTTACCTTCTTTGCGGGAGCAGTCGACAAGGTTCTGTTCGGAGAGAGACACCAACTGACCGGTTTTCTTAAAATGTTGACCTTCAAGAGATCCGGTTGAGGAGAAAGCCCAACATGAACCACATTGTCCCTAAAGTAAAAAAATCCGTTTCGTTTTTATTTAGAATGTTTTTATTGACCGTTACTTGCCAAATATAGTGAATGCACGTGGCTTTCAAAAGCTACAGATAACCTACTCTAGATTCATTTGACCGAAATTGTTTCATGTCTTTTAAGGTATAAATTGTCAAAAAAAGAGGTCTAAGGAAGAGTATTAAAGCTGAAGAGCAACTTGATTAAATTTCTCGATCCAATTGTGTTAGGGAGAAGCTATGTTCTGACAAATGAACAGTCAATTCATAAAATTGCATATTCAAAATGAAGAATCTGATTGGCTGACCTGGTTCTTGACAGGTGTGACGTATCCTTGAGTCCTCCAATCAACAGTGGTTGGGAGCTGCATGTTGCTAGGTGGCATGAAGGTTGCCCCAACAAGGGTGGAGTTTCCTGTTTTGTATCCGTTCATGACCTTCACGAATTCTTCAACGGTCTAAAAAAAAGAGATTTTGATTCGTTTATATTAAAACTGTATTTAACTTCAAGTTTTGTTTGTTTGTTTGATTGGTGTTTAACATCGTACTTTAAGGTATTTCATTTATATGACGACGGATTTTCCATTTCTTAATCTGCTCTACTCAATACGGCGGAAAAGCGGGAGGAAACCTATTAAAAACCGCCCCGGCGATTGCCGAAGTCACCTCATGTGACTCCCTCGTATACCTAAGGTCCACTGGAAGACTTGAACCTGTGCGGTACATCGAAGGAGGATCTGCAGTCAGAAAAAATCAAAGTCGTAGTCAACTAACTGTTAGTGCCATGTTGTATTAATGTATTTCTTGCAGATAAAAGACTCTGGAGAAACAGAAATTGTACAAACGTACAAACGTACAAAAACAAAGTTACATATCTGATCAACAACATTTCTGATCAATATACATTTATTTCATGCGCATGGTCACTACAACAAATGTAGGATGAAAGTCCACCATACATTTTTTCTAACAGTTAATGCTTATATGCATACAGATGATTTACGACAATAGAACATAAGCTGGTCAATTCGTGTTTAACGTAGCTCTGACAAAGAAACGGCCAAAAACCTCTTAAAAACACCCCGTGATCCTCTCGTATATTACATAAGCGAAAGGGACTCAGCAGTCCATGGCTCAACCAACTGGGCCACGGATTGGCCCCAACAAAATACCAAAATGTGTACCCTCTTCGACCAGTTTGTTACAAAATAATTCAAATATACATAGATAACATACCATATCTCCGAATTCGTTCATGCCCACAGTAAATGTATGCACTCCACGGTCGGCCTGCAGGTTGTGGGTCTGGATGAATTTAAGGTTATCCTCCCAGATGGATCGCCTGTTTAAATTGAAAAAAGTTACTTTGTTTCATAAATTTTGCCCATATTGCATATTGAATTGGTGTTTCAAAAGATGTTAATGGGCAACATGTTTTCAGAGGGTAGGCCTACCCATTATCCTTCTATAGTATACGGTTGGTTTAATTTATGCACAGGGAAACTTCTGCTGACTTGCGTGACTAAAAAAGGCTCGTGCTTTTATCGAGGTTGAGAAGAATACCAGCACTAGTGGAATGACAAACCATTCTTGTTGTTGTCGAAGAGCTGTTTCCGTTAACAAACTTTTATAGCAAACAAAATACAAATTGACCAATGCAAAAAAAAGAAAGAATTCAAATCACGTGGTATAGGTGAACTGGCGTCATAGGTCGATTGGTGTGGTCAAGAAAAAACAAACAAATAAAAACACAACAAAAGAAAGTATACCACACCTCTTCGCCTCTTCAGCACCATAGTTTTTCTTGTAAGTTAGTTTGTACATGTTCCATTCTCCCTCCAATTCTGTGCTGAATGGAGCGGCGAAACTCAGAGCCACGAAGGCGGACACAACAGCCAATCGAAACATCTGAAAAGGAAAATGGCGGGAAATTTAAATGTTAGCCCAAACTGCGAGATATACAATCCAGTCGGCGAATCTTACAATAAGGTGGGGATTGGCAATATGAACTAGATAATGGCGGACAACACAAACCTTATTTTCAAACTTTTTATCAATAAAGTATTTAGCAACAAAGCGTTTATTTTACACAACTTTAACCAACCCCGATGGGTAATGCGGAGTAGAAAAATTTGGGTCAAAGAAACGGAAAACAGAAAGTTCTGTTTTTGTTGTGGTTAGTTCTTTCCCGCTGAATATTTAGATTTTTAAAATATAAATATACCAATAAACTAACAATCTAAGGGATTTTTTTTAACTAAATGAAAAATAAAAAACATAGTTTTACAACAGAATATTCTTTGCAAAGAAATGATTTTAAAGAAAAGATTATAAACCTAAGAATACGACGTGAAGACTAGATTGGGCTAGTACAACATATCCGCTCTTAAGTGTGTATTAGTATTGAAGTGGGTACTTGCTGTGAAGTACAGATACTTAGCACGTGAGAACAACGAGAACTGTCACGTGACTCGTGAGGTGCAATGCCGGTTAGGTTGGTTTGAAGTTTCACGTCGCACCGAATGTTATTACACTTATACTGCTCACGGTATAAAATACACAGAGAAATTATGGATTTATTAGACGCCTGCTCTCTTTCAGCGTACATCTCGTTTCATTTTTGATTAAACTAAAATTCATGTATTTTTATGTCGTTCTAATAAAGACTTGAACCGATGTGACGGTAAGTTAAGAAAATACAGTGAATTGGTTATCTAAACAAGACCCAAGGCCGTATTTAGGCCTAAGAGATCTGACTTTGTCCTCTACCATGTGGTAAGACTGGTGAATAACTCCAATATGAAATCCTTTCAACAAATACCAGTGTCTGCTTTTATACAGTAAATGACTGTATTTCAGTGCATACTATACTGTGTGATCTGTATAGGTTTGTATTATTAATGTCCGCGTTTTAGAATTACACGCCTTAAAAATATCCAGGGACGGTGAAATCGCTCGTGAGTTCTGACCTACTTTATACCCTGTTCAGATTTCTTTATGGAAAAAAAAAAAAAAATTCACATAAATTTATCTATTAATATTTTAAAGACTATCAATTTGTATGTTGTACTGGTACACGAATAGCTGAATGGCCAAGAGATTTTAACTATTATATACAAATTAACTCTGGGGTCTGTAATTAAATCTGGAAACTAAACTTTATAAATAATTGTTAAATTATCACTCCATTAGAGCAGTGCGGTTTAAAGCGACTCTGGTAAATTAAGAATGGTAAAACTTCAACGTATGCAAAGAAACTAAGTGACAATACACGCCCCGTTTCAATTCGTTTTACTAACTGTGCCAAGTGCTCATTTGAGTGCAACAATTCCTTAACTAGGTTAGGCATACAGTCTCTCAGATCAAATTGAAAACTACAGTAGATATTCGTGGATATAATTCAATAAAGGTCAGGTGATAAAAAGATCTTCCAATAAATATGTAAAAACAAATCGTAAACTCGCGAGGATATGTGCGTTAAATACAAATGGTTTCTTTTTACCGTGAATTAATTATCCGCCTACAGAGAGAGATATAAACCCTTTATACCGCTGATCTAAAAATTTAATAGTTTACCCAACTTAAATGTTTGTACCCACCTTAAACATCTCCACTGAATGCCAGAAAAAAACACACACTGGACGCTCTACATAAGACACCCCAGTTAAACTACCTACGTATGTGTAGTTATATAGAAATCCAACCCTGGAGAAACTTCCTGTTTGAAAATAAATAACCAATTCTAAAATAAATATGACTACTTACGTCTATGGTTGTTTTGCTGGATATCAAGATTCGATGACGAGCCAAGGGATTATTTTCTTTATATAGAACTTGTCTGCTTTTTTATCTGTACTATTGTCTTGTGACAGACAGTAGGGAAAAGTCACGTGACCTTCAAACAATAGAATAATGCGACCGATTAAAATTGTTTGGAAATGTATTCAAAAAATTTACTCTGCCACCAATGCCAGAATAATTTCGGCAAATAGACATTCCGAAATATTTGAAGCAAAAGTAATTTTGTGTTTGAAATGTTACATATAATTTCACAAAAAATTCTTCGTAGCTCTAATTTAAATGGTACTAATTATTAAAATCCTTTGGAGAAAATAGCGACGTATTGGTGGCAGGGTTACTTTTCTTAACAGTTGTTATCGACATTATCACGAGGTGTTAAAGACCTCATGTGTCAACACAATCAATGATAACCCTCACTGCTTAACCCCATGATAGTCATGCTTTCTTCACGAACGGTGCCGATAACAGGTGACTTGCAGAAATACTAATGTGTTACGGTATCTACTGTTGCAGGTAGCGTCAGCAGTGGAATTAAAAAAAGGTCTTTAAGTGTAATTTAAGGGTAGTGTGGACCAATAGTAGTCTACAAAGAGCTAATGGAGTCGTGGGGGCGTAAAATGCGCATAGGAAAAAACGGGTTTTGTGGGTTGTAG
>JAVFBZ010002969.1:0-12501 GCA_032466195.1 Katharina tunicata
CTCCACACAATTTCATTCATGTATCTTTGTTTTCCGCTGATCTACACGTCCTTGAATACCATCAAATTTACATTGATTTTTGGGTTTTGTGTTTCTTTTTTTGAAGAGTGTATATTAAGAAAAACTGAAAGATGTTTAGCCAATAGTATCAAAGAACATTGTAATAAACTTAACAGTGAGATTATATTGAAATATATCTCTTCATTCTTGATGATGGTTTAATAAACCGAAATATAGAAACTAATCATGCGTATCATGTCTTTTCTGGGAGTTGGGTCTACTATGTCAAATTATTAAGTGGGAATCACAATAAACATAAATGGAACAATGGAACTACAGACGCCTCGTTAGCACAACAGTAACCTCGAACAATAGCCTCACTAGCACAACAATAGATATCATCTCATTAACACAACAATAGACCTCATTACCACACCAATATCAATGAACAATAAACCTTTTTAACACAACAATAGCCACAAACAATAGACCTCATTAACACAACAATAGCTAAGAACAATAGACCCCATTAGCACAATAATAGCCGATAACAATAGACCTTATAAGCATAACAATAGCCAATAACAATAGAGGTCATCTCACAAAATAGCCTGAAACAATAAAGGTCATCATTAGCACAACAATAGCCGATAACAATAGGCCTCTTTACCACAACAATAGACGGGAACAATATACGTCATTACCACAACAATAGACCTCATTAGCATAACAATAGTCAATAACAATAGAGGTCACTAACACATAGCCTGGATCAATAGAGGTCATCTAGAGGTCAGCATTTTTGGCGCGAACTTCAAGCTGTGCCCATATACTAGTGACCTCTGGCCTCTTTCTATGTCATCTTCCGTGGGTCTATATAACTATTTAAAATCTCGTCAATAACTAACTTTTTATAGACCATGCATAGTTATGGCGTTGTGTGACAAAAGGGGAGACGATTCGCAGAACAGATATATCCCATTCATTATTGTACGTCCATTCCATTCGCTGATTCATCATATCCGTTGCCGCCCCTTTTATCGATGAAAGGGTAATTTTGCGTTCACGTCCTGGAGATAATGAGGTGCTCTTTGTAACTTCGTCTCTGGTGCCTTAATTCCTATTGCACTACACGCCTCCATTCAAAATGTCTAATCATTGAAAACAGTCACGTAGCGTAGATTATCTTTTATTGTTTGGTTGCTTTGTGTTTCAAAACGGCTTCTTTTTACTCCGCTTGGAAGAAAATTGGACGGTAGATCCGACATCTTCTAGCACCGACAAATGTGTCATATTATTTATCACTGAAGACAAAATGGAACATATGGAATATATAACGGAATATGGGATGGGGTTAAACGAGCTAAGTGAACCACAAGATCCCGACATTAACGCATAATAATTCTGTCCTTATTCTATTTATCTGCAAATTAATCTGAGAATTACCATATTCTCATACGATCATTATACTTAGGAAGATACATTACGTATTCCTTACATTTTAAAGTAATCTCTTTAGTAACGAATGTAAAAAATCAATTACTTCCAAACCAGCGATTTTGTTTTTGTAGGGTAAGCCGCGTGCATTCGGTCCTCTTTACCAGACAGATTCGGATGGATCACAATTGACTATAACCAGAAAAAGTTACACTAACACGTGGCGGGAATTATAAATATTATATAATATCATATTAGAGCAATTCATATTGTTCACCGTGGATTTTTTTCTCTGATTAAAGCTTTCTTTCAATAAGTTTAATGATCATAATTGTTTTCGTTAAAGGGAATTAACTTCGGTTTCTACCTGTAGTTTTTGCCATTATTTGGTCGCCATAATCTGTTATATATTTAATGAGAAAACGAATGTGGCACCCGTTCTATATTTGGCATCACTGTACATAGCTCTAATTGAACTGTTGATCCCATGTTTTTGGATCCGGATTTTTGTCCCCATGTCCAATGCATTATTAACAATGTCAAAAGTGACAGGAGAAGTCTTTGTCTGGAACAGCGTGACATTCACTTTGTAGAGCTTTATCATAATACATCTGACAGATGTGATGAATAATTTAATCCAGGTGCTATTATCTATGGTCTGCATACGAATTATTGTAAAGCAGCTTGGGTTCTCAGTAACGCAAAAGTTAAGTAAATATAAAATGGAACAAAAATATGTGAAATGAGGAGATTTGAGATGAAATACTTCATTTGCAATTGAGAGTTTTTTGTGTAAGATACCTTTGATCTGTGAACAAGGATTTCAACATAGATCTCTTAACCACACGCATGTATCCATAAACTGTGCTGGACATTAATGTTACCTGCACATCCACTATAGGCCACAAGTAGATAATCATTTCCTTTGTACATTTTGTGTGATCTTCTGCAGACTGTTTCTGTAAAAACCTTAAAATGAACCAGAATTGTGCTTTTAAAACATTTTCAGGTGAAACTGGTATAACTACGCTTCGCTGGGATTATTATCCTGTTTCGCGTTCCTTCTGAATGGGTCGGTTACGTATCTGCACGGACGTGTTTAATCGTTTATAAATTATGTTATACATTACAACGAATGTCGCATTTCAGATGTTTGCAGTGGAAACATTTTAAAAATCCAGAAATCATTCAAACATAAACAGAAAAGCTGATTTTTGCGTAGAAAAAAAAACATATTTTTAAAACCAGCTGTGTCTTAAAAATAAGGAACTATTAAAAATCTGTAACACTTGAAAGGGTTGGTCAATTGATCCAGGATGTGACAAGCGAGTTCCCTGCAATTCAACTGCTGTATATTGGCGCCCCTTGTCGACTTTAGTCATATAGGACAAGTTCAATGAAGATTACTGGACATTTTCTTCGCAGGGAAAGGAATATGTCACTATTTTTTCTGGCACGTAGTAGAGTGTCTCGTTTTTTCTTTACTCGGGCGATAACGCTTAACCTTTCTTGTATTTTGGTTTTGAGGTAGTTGTTCATTTTATCACAAAACAGCAACCTTGACAACGACTCGAAGCAGAAAATGTATACTTATATCCTGACATGATATTGTTGAAGAAGCTCAAATTGCATGTGTACGGCTTAGAGATCGATATTGAAGTATTTGTAAAGAGATCAAAAGAAACTATCCATTATATAGTAATATCAATCAAGGAAGACGACAGCGTTTCATCTGCAACCCAACTCATTTCATAATTTTGCTTTTATTTTGTATTTGTTCTGGACTTCTAATTAAACAGCACCAGGGGCTGCTCAGTAAATATTTGTTTATTCATTTACTTGTTTAACGTCGTTCTCAAGGTTATGTCACTTATATCATAGATTTACGTTGCAGGTGTACGGTGGAAAAGTGTGAAGAAATCTCATAAAATCTAACGTTCGAGCTCCGTAGAAACCGGAAAACTTTCCTTGCACATGCCTAACCAAGCTGGAAGTGGCGATAAATAATCGTTAATAGTTCATCAATAAAAACCCGTGGGTAAATGCCATTAATTAATTCAATCTCTCGTGTTTATGTTGCCCTGTCAAGTTGTAGTCACACCACTGTACAGTTAACTTTATACACTGTGGCTTAAAGAAATGTCATCAATTTTCTTGTGGTGTTGAAAATATAACTTCTTAATCATTGTTTAATTTATCCTTGTTGACAAGTGTATTCTACTTTGCATTTCCCCAAGAGCTCTGTATTATCTTTATATGATTTTATTGGCACCGATTAAAGTTCTTGGAATATTTTATATGACATAAAATGTGAACGGTTTGAAATAAATATCATAGTGAGATTATTTGATATTAATATATTTATCCCGATAAAAGGTCGCTGGCATACCAAATCACTTAGAAAAATGTATGGACGGAGCCAGAGACATCACAGGAGGGTCCCGATATGTACATTCTAGAAGCTGCAACTCCAGGTGTTTTTAACACAAGTACGATATCTCCAGATTGGTATATCTTTTAATTACAAATCTTTTAGTATCAAGCTCTTTAATTTCCCAAATTTGTTCTTAATCTGTTAAATATGACACATTGAAAAGCATCAAAATAAGCAACCACTTTCCAGAAAATTTGAAACAATTTCTGTTCGATGTTTATCTGTATTCCTGAAAACTAGCTTAATGGCAAATTCCCCAAAAATATCAATTGTATAATTTTTATCAATTTTATGATTAGTGACAATCTTGTTTAAAATCTTTTAAAAGGCCATATTGGAATTACTGTGTCATAGGTTAATTCGAATTATACGTACATTGAAGGTATAGATATATATGGCAATACGTACAGTATCAGTCCATTATCCACTCTTCGATATATTCCTTGAACCGTGATTACTTAATCGTAGTCTTCTGTGAAATCTGCAACCTAAGAAACGCAAATATGGTTTATTGAGAAAAAAATGAGAAACATGGAGCTTCTTTTCAATGGTCCTTTTAAAAATAGTCGTCTAATCTTATAAGGAATGAAAACGCTATGGAATATACGTTTCAAAGCTATCCTGCCTGAGGACATGAACGGAAGTAACGATTATTTCAATAAAAGTGGCCGTTGAGGGTCAACAAGAATATGAATTAGCCAGCCATGTAAGTTACATTCTCCTGTTATATCGGTTAATACACTCTTCAATTCAAAATAAACGATAAATAAATAGATTCTGCATTTGTGTCATCCGATTAGCTCAGTTACCATTTTCCGGTTTCACAAATATGAGACAGAAACTCTATGAATATATTATTTCCATTTCAAGTTCAAACTTAGTTTAACGTCCGAAATACATTAAAACATTTATACATTAGCTCAAAGTAATTCATCCGACTATATATTAATAAAGTATATAAAATAAATTATAATTCATTTCATGTTTCAATCTTTTTTCTTTTAGTGACGTACTAAACTTCCTTTTATTTTGGCATTTTATAGTTGTTTTAGAATTTATGTTCACAAATTATCATGTCACTTTTGCGTTTTATGTTGGCAGCATTCCTGGCCAACTTTCGTATATAAAAAGGTTAAGTTTGTGACGCCAAACGTCAACCAAACTGTCAATTTTTTTATTTTTTAGTGTGAATTAGTTTCTGTATACTTTCTGCTCGAACTTCGCGCGGGTCGGTTTGCGGAAGATATCATCAATTGATTACAATAAGCTTTCATCGAGTCATTTTACTAGGTATTCAACACAAAACCAGCTGAATGTATATCCCGGTACATGTAGATGAGCTGGAGTCTCTACATTCTACACTAACAAAGATTCCAATTTACAAATGCCATTTGATACTCTTTTTGTCAAGAATCGAAGGATGTTGAAACATCGATTTTATCTCGAGTTGTATAGAATAGCTATGCGCTGGCGGGTCACCTCGACATTCTCATTCTGCACGATTAAACATTTTGAAAGTGGGGTTCTACAGCAAGAGGAAAGGCGGCACCAAAGATCATATTGCAAAGAAGCGGCTCATTATTTCCAGTCTGATGACGCCGTACACGAAATAACAGCTCCATGAACAAAAAACAGGGCATTCACAAAGATAGACTGGAGCTAATGTATCATAGACATGGAGAAATGGTCTGTGAATCTTTAAAACAAAATCCGCAGGCTTTTTTTTTCTATTTAAACTTACGTGCCATCTGCGTTTATATATGCAAGTTCAATAGTATATCTGTGAAATTAACGCCATTGGGCTTGACATCTTTAATAAGGATTTTTTTTTTTGTTTCTGTTATATTTCGAGCTATGTGTTTATTCCGATCTCAGATCACGGCCTTTGCTTATTGGTGAGGTATTAACATCATTTCATGTTTGAATTTATTCCTGATATACGAACGACTCTTTTTTTCCTTATGTAGAAAGGCTAATGCAAAAAGACATGTCAACAAGACACCTGAACAGACAACACGTGTATGTGTTTTCACGTGTTTTGTAACATCCATGGAGATTGTTATTTTATACATCAGCATTTTACAGACACTGCGATACATGGGAAGAAATGGTGAGCTGCTAGTGTTTGCAATATTTCGGTGATTTCCCACAGGAGAAAGGCAGTGCTATGTTTTGTTTTCCTCAATTAAAATAAGTGACTTCTTCAGAAAAAAAGACTTTACTTCACACCATAGACATACACATAAATGGTGTGCATAATATTATGTAAGCTGGAACGTGTATTTGTCGAGTTGCTGTTATATTAGTTGAAGATTTAATATTATATGGCAGTATCCTAAGGTGACTACTGCAAAGAAACAAGAAAATGATATTGACTCAATATTTCGGTTTATTGTCAAAACAAATTATATTTTCTTCTTAACTGTGCTTATCTGTATAGTAAATTGCTCTAGTAGCAACTGCTATTTTTAGTATCTACACTATTCAGTCTTTACTTAGGGATCCTAAATAAAGCTTACTAATGCAACAAATATACGTAACATGTGTAAGTTGTCATTGGTCTGGCCCCACGTAGAAACTTACATCAAAAAGATATGAGGTAGTTTAAGAAGATATGAGGTAGTTTAAATCAAGATAACACACAGGGGGCACACAGATTGCCAGGAAGTTTTTACTTCTAAGTCTTGTACCTGGCTACTTCTGTGTGGATATATTTACAAAAATCTTTATCACCACCGACCACGTGGCCTGGAATCTATACTATAAAGTCGCATACGTCTTAAAAGATATATTTATAACATCTTAATTGCCCTAGATCAAATGACTTGGGAATTTAACGATCGTATGGCTTGGAAGTTTAACGTAAAAGCCCCACACTGGTTTAGATATACATACATTATAGGATAAGAACCACTAAAAAAATGAAACCTTAGTGGGGTTTTTTCCTGTTGTATCAGTGGTATATTGTGATACCTTGGCAGAAAAAGTGTCATTTGAACTTTGAAAATTGTTCAAAATTAATATAACATGTCCACCTTCTTTCGAAATACATCCGTTTCGAATGAGGTTTTCATCGGAGGAACGGGCTGAAATTTCTAATCTACAATTTTCAAATCAGTCAAATTCAAATTTTATTTTTAGCTACAAATTTAATTTGTCGTATTTCATAAGGCATTATATCACAAATAAAAAAATTATCTACAATTACCAAACCTTATGTCTCAATAACAACCAATCCCCATTCCCTTCACACTCAACTGTCATAGATAATTGTTTTCGCCCTCAAACGTGGCCGATATTTATATCCCGGTGAATTTGATTGATGTATAGCTTTCAATCCTCTGTTATAAGATTACATAACCTATACAGGATGCTTCTTGAGTGGTGCCCTGCATCGAGAAACACAACTTCGTGTACTTCATTGTCATCGGCGAACGTCTGATAAACATGAACTAGGACAGGCTTGAAGGCGAACAATGTGCCGGTATTGATCTTAGGGTCGCCACATTGGGTAACAACTGCCAAGGCTATTTCAATGAACTAGACATAGTGATGATGATAATGGACTTTACATCACCAAAATCTCAATATACACGCATTTTGAAAGAAGACGGCTGATGCAAAAAACAGGGAAAACGCTGTGTAGCTTTTAAAATAACGGCATAGTACACGCAATCTTATATAAGGATTATTTTTTATATTTCAAACTTTATAATTGCTGCAGTTTTAAAAGACGTCCCTTAATTGTAACGTTTGTATACTATGGATATATAAACATTACTTCGTGTTTGTATCCAAAACAGCCTGCTATGCGAAAGACCCTTCCTGGCATTCAACAGAAACAGGAATGTGAGGAAAATGAGAGTATTCTAAAAGATGATGTATCATCCCATGTGACGATGGTAGCCTACAGACAGATATCACGAGTAAAGCGGCCTTAATGAGAGAAAGGGACAGAAGTTACATGAAACTGTGTTTTTCGGGAATCAGGAATTGTTGTATACCTTCCTCTTTTACAAACGTTCGAGCGATATTAATTTATTTGCGAATACTGAAAACTGAAAAGCCTGAAACTATATTGCATATGTATTTACAAACATCTGGTTTGGGTGGCAAACAGGCATAATCAAGTGTTATGTTTAGCTTATATTGTTGTAATTGTATCAAATACATTGCAACAATTGCCACAAGATGAAACAGCGATGGCGATTGAAGTCACATTATAACAATGTTTGATTTTCTCAAAAGTGGAAACGTATCAGTAGAATGTATAATTTGTATTTAAATATTACAAAGTATATAACAGTGTTTTGTTTCCAGGGAAATGTCGCTTATATGCTTGGAGAGAGACACCCCTATCAACAGTTTGTTTCTGTTGGATGAATTTTGACCAAGGCATTAACATGTTTAGAATTAAAGGCATTCAACCACCACGATCTGAAGCTACAATCCTCTTTATTTTTGGCAAATAAATATTCCCTGCACTTGCATTAATAAACACTGCACTCAAGCGCACATAAATAAAACGTTTTGCTTTTGGGAAGACATTTTGGGGAAAAAAAATCGGTGTTTGAGAATATAACACATTTACGCGTGATTACAATTTCGAGATTTTTTGTATACCTTGTTTGGTGTTTTCGTGGTTCAGTCTTTTAAAAGTGATTTACATTTTCAGATTTAGACATGGCTTCGTCCTGGAAGATTACGTACACATATACAATTATGTGTATTGTGTCATAGACAAGCCATAAACAAGAAGTTTGACTGTCAGCAGAGTGACCTGTTTATAGGCTTATCGTGGGTTTGTCTCGAAAATCGATGTTCGGAATCTGCAGAGGCGCCCAGACTGTCACAGCAATGCAGTCGTAAACTAACACAGTTTCTGCCCGGATAACATCATAACCTTTTTCCCATTCTATTACCAGGCCATTTTCTTAATTTTTTGTAATATTTGATGACCTTTTGTCTGGCATGGAGTTTAGTCCAAACTGAGTTTGATCATGTTGCTGTCAGACTCCAACTGAGATTTGTAGACCGCGAAAGCAGAGAGGGGCTGCGTCTGGCTGTAGCTTGGTCCATCAAAACAGGCGTGTCCAAAAATTGAGGAACTTCGACAACGCAATTTTCTTTATTGTGTGTAATAATTGAGAATCTACCGGTATGTATGATGGCGTTCTAGCATTAAATTTAGCGCAAGCCCTACTAAATAATTACCTGTGTGAAATTTTCGGACAATGGAAACCCTTCCCAACCTGACCATGTATAATGATTACACATTTTTAAAAGTAACCATTCAGCTCACCAGGACTGAAGGCGCCGAAGATATGCATCTAAGAACCATCTCATTCCAGTCCGATGACGACACAAGGGAAAATAACAATTTCATCATATCAAGGCAGAATTCTGATGGGCGAAATCAGCTTCTGTCGGAATTTAACCTGGGGATTATGATATAAAATGTGAATGGTCTCCTCTCTTATTACCGTAGTCACAATCCAACACAAACAAAAAAATATTTCTGCATGTATTTTTTAAATCACCACACGAAAATTAAAAGTAAATTAATTTGGTGTTTATTTACATGTGTAATAATATATCTGTTAAAATAACGACATAGGACAATCGATCTTACACAATAATTATTATTACTCTATTACATTTAAGACTTTATTACGAATGTGTTGAAACCGTTGTTTGATTGTGGAGGTTGTATATTATAGAGATATTAATATAAATTCATTTTAATATTTCTACACTTCCGGATATACGAAATACCTTTCTACGCCCTTAACTGGGTAGAAACACGAATGTGAAAGGACATGCCAGAAAGAGAGTTGAACGATTAACAATAGTGTAGTTATTTTCAAAAGTGATGTATCATTCCAAGAGATGTGGTGCCTAAGGGTGGACACACATGGGAATAACGAGTGGGGAGGGTTATTGTTAAAAAGATATGGGTGATATCCCACGGGGAGAATGGCACTGTTTAATCCTATATACTTCTGGTAAATAAAACAAGTCTCTTTTTTAAAATGTGTTTTCACTGTATATTGCGTTGAGGTAGTTGTTACATTCTGTAACTAGAACGTGTGTATCTTTAGTGAAATTATTTACCCATATTGAGCCTACGCTCTTTATGTTCTTCAAAACACGGGTTTATTTTGTTAGAAATCAACCTTTGTAGTCAGATCAAAGGCCTTTGACAGAGAAAATCTCCATTATACAGTCTTATTGGTAAAAGAAGATCATCTGTAATCTCCATATTTCATACATTTTGATCAGTTAAGTATTCTCTCACTGCAGGGTTATCCTTTTTATGTGCCAACATATTAGATCCCTGATGAACAAATGCCACATATTAAACGTCTCTGATATTTTTTATTATAATTAAACTGAAAAGTGAAAGTCACGCCAGTCGAAATTACGAATTTAATATTAAGGTTGAAGAACATTCCGACTATGTTGAAATCGTCAAGCATAATATGTCAAGTCATGTATCGCTGTTAAGTGTTGCCTATATGAAGTGATTGCAATTCCAGTATTATAAAAATGATATCTTTCTGACATATTAGTTTGTTGTTAAAAATTGAATCGCTACAGGCAAACAAGAGACAATTCTTTTGCACCTTGGCTTGTTTATTACACAATAATAATATAGTCGCCATTTGTACACGACAAATCATTAAACACAACACATGCGAACGTCAAAGTAACTGAAGTGACGGTGTCAAGTGTTGTGACCGTTGCTTACCTTTGATACAAAATAGGTGGAACTTCCACAATGTAAATCACTGCTGATTAGAACTTCCCGAAAGTAAATGGATTGATTGATTGATGTTTAACGCCGTGTCTATAAGGTTATTACATTGATATGACGGCGGTGTATTCCAGCAGAAGCATGGGTGCGTTTGTATTATCCGTGCATATATCCTTATTTGGATAATAATTTATGCAGATACGGAAAATCGCCCCGAAATAGCCGAAGCTGTCCGGCCAGATGTTACAATTGAAAGTACATGTTGTCAAATGCTAACCCTAAACACTTAATCCTAAGTCCTTTTAACAGAGTGGTTAATTTTTAACTTACCCTAACCCTAACCCTAACACCTAGCCCTAAGTCATTGTTACAGACTGATTAATTTTTAACTTTGAAAATGTTCAGTTGTTGTTGTAACATCTATTAAAAAAAAGTCATTAAATCGCCGACAAAACTACAATAGTTGCACTGTAAGCAAACCATTCCATTGGAGGCCCAAACTCATTTCGTCATTTTTCCAAATACGGAGATACAATGTATGCACGGATAACACAAACGATCATATGGTAGACAGCTACTCTAACACAACCAACCAATGTGAGGTCACTTACATGTAAGTGTTATCGCTGTTGGAAAGATAATGTTCCTCAAGTACTATGTATGACAGCATGAATATAATCTGTAAACAAAGTGTTCTTATTCTGAGGGCCTCGAAAGCCAAAGGTCATAAAACGTCAAATGATTTACGCATCATATGATCCGTTTCAGTAGCAGCTGTGACATTCTGGTAAAATTATATAAACGTATTCGTTTCTGACATAGATGGCGTTTTCATGTAACTGGTTCTCTCTGGAATGGGGTCGTGGCAATATAGCCAGATTTCAGGACAGCATTTCGCGTGTACTAATTTGTTTATAAACGTCCATATATAAGTCCAATATATGATAGCAGCCGGTTGCAGCGCATTTGATCACAAATCTCAATGCTACTGGCCGAACAAGTAGAATATGTGCAACTCACTGTGGTTGTTGTTTTCTTTAGTTGCATCGTGTCGCAAGGACGCGTAGATCGGCATGAAAGGGTCTGAAAGTAGTCTCAGCGAGTCGCATTTCGTTCTGACCTAGCTATAGTCAGTCGAAAGAACGCATTTACTTCAGTCGCAAGACCTATCTACGTTTGATGTTATATTTGATGTTATTATGCTGCAAGTTGTTCGTGTAGGTTGTAAAATACGATCGTCCAATACGCTGTGGGTTTTAGTAAATAAACAATTTCGATTTAGAATCCTCCGCGGTGTACCATGGCGAAGTTCCAGGAAGGTTGTGAAGGAAACTTGGTGTTCGTTACCTGTTTTTATCACGCCTTATATACATGCAACCTAGCGTTTGGAAAAATGGATTGTAATCTTCCCCCCTCTTTATGACATATTTATCGTTTTAAATAAAGTCTGGTAATAAATAACTTCATTTCTGACAGTTTTTGTAAAACAGTTTTTTGAAAAACAAAAATGCATTTTAATTGATATATAGAACTGTAATTATATACATCTATAAAATACCAATATAGGACAATACTAGTATATCTTATATAATGATTATTTTTACGATTATATCATATATTCTATAATTGCTGTTGCTTGTATATGATAGACAGTTTGATATCATATTATGTAGATAATATCTGATAATGCGGAACACCGATATCCGATCTGTAGAGAACCACGAATGTGTACAAAAGCTAGCAGAAAGACAGACAGCTGAACCGAAATCATTGTGGGCGTTCTTTAATGCTCGTGAGATACATAAAGAACATAATGACAGTGCTGGAAATATGTATCAGCTCAAGTTGTCTAATGTTGGACAACAGTATCCAT
>JAVFBZ010002980.1:0-31065 GCA_032466195.1 Katharina tunicata
TGGGATCGATTCCCCGTCAAGCAACTTTTTATTTTTTTGCGAATTATTTTTTTCGAACTTACAAATATGAAAGCGATATGATATAATAATCACTGCTTGGGAGGAAGAAGATTTTTAAAACTTGGAAACCTTATAACCGTCTCGTCCGGTTATAATATCTAGTTTTAAATAATTTTCATTTATCTTCTTTTTTCGATCTATTAAAGGACGAATTTTTTATTCTACTCAAGTTTAAGCAAAAATATTTTAATTCGAGTAAAAAACATATCCGTTGAGAAAGTTCTACTCCGGCAGAAATGTTAAACATTAATGTAAATTACAAAAATCGTGTCACCTAAAGGCGCCGTTTATAAACCATCGTATAACCTTGTGAACATTTACCAAATGAATACATTTGCTGTTTATATTTATGTGCATAGGTGTTGGTGTTTGAGGACTCTGGTAATGGTGTCATAGCGGCCTATGGGGCGGGGATGCAGTGTGTCTGGGTGCCTGATCCACGGGCAAACACTACTCGAATGGCTCACAAAGCCACCGAAACCATCTGCTCGCTTGAAGAGTTTAGGCCGGAAGATTACGGACTGCCGCCATTCCAAAAGATTAAAGCTTAAATATTAATAATTACTGCAGATTTTGTCAGAATTAATACTATTGATAGTGAATCTCTATTCTGTTGAAGGTGCTTTCTGAGACATAAAGAGCATCAGAAAGCGGGTTTATTTGTGATAGCCAGTTATGCACCCTCTGTAGACTCGTTTGTTGCCAACGTGTTGTTGAGGGCGGTTTTCGGGTAATGGCTGGCTCTCATTCCAGAGAACCACAAAGCCGGTTTTCCACTAGGCAAATATATTCGTGCGAAACGAAATTTTTCGACCCGAGAAAAAACTAGCCAGCGAATTTATATTTTCCACTTCAACATTAGATGCAGCGATTTTGCCATTTGTCACATGTATTGGCGAGGATCATTAAAAATGGCTGCTGCTGAGATTTGTACTGCTGCTGTGATTGTTGCTGAATTACATTAGCTTAATTAACAAGGTTAGTAAAAATCATGCTACTGTTATTTTCCATCAAGTGCTGTAACAGATTCACGTCCATGGTGGTCATTTTGCAAAAGCAAGAGTTGTTATGCCATGTGACTTATTTCTTGACATCTAATGGGTTTGCGGCAATATTCGCCTCAAAAAAGTTAAAACAGTTCGAACTTACCTTCGCCAGCGAACACGATCACGTGACAGAAAATAGAAGAGCGCATGCTTAAGTTCGAAAATTTACGCTTCGCGCCAGTAAATTCGCCTAGTGGAAAACCGGCTTACATGTGCCTAATACGTTATAAATTCTGAAGGAAAATTGTACATATTTCTGCCTCCCATTAACACACTCTGTTTGCCTTTTCGTTTTTTTCTTTTTTGGTTTGGTTTTATCTTCTTGAAAAAAATACAATTGGATAGTAAATTAGGGATTAAGAAGAAGAAATTCAACATGTTCCCTTGTGTTCGATTGTTTGATAAATCGATAAATCAAGAAAACAGTCAATACAAAATCTGCTTCTTATTAAAATCGTTCATCAGTGTTATCACCGTGTCATACTAAACTTAAGAAATCAAAATCCATTAATCGACAGAGCAGCAGAAGCACACCAGCGAACTCCATAATCAACTTGAGTTTTTATGACCTAAGCCAGTCACAAACAAGACTACTCTCTAAGGGCCTAAGCTTTATCCCAGTAAAACCACGATGGAACAATGATGACTTTATCGCAAACATTGAGAAAGGTCTGCAGCAGCTAGCAACGTGGACTATATCCGTCACCAAATAGCATCCTTAATCAAAAACTCTAAACCACAAAAACCTTATTTGACAAAAGATGAATTCCGTGCCAAACAGGAACTCAAAAGTGAGAAATCCATATCCATTGTACCAGCTGCAGACCTACATGACCTAGTAGACAACATCCTTAATGACACAACCACGTATCAGACCTTGAGCAAAGACCCTACTAATCGTCTCAATGCGAAATTCAAAACTCTTGTGAGACAAATAAAAGAAACAGGAGAGATAGACTGGCAGTTCCAGCAAAAACTAATCAACCACGACCAACGACCCCCTTACGCCAGAGCAACCGTCAAAGTACACAAGGATCCAATCAAAGCCCGATTACTTGTGTGCAGCAGAGACACGATACACTACAAAACTGCCCGATACCTGAGTAAAGTCTTAGCCCCTCTCGGGAGAACCGCAGCCTCCTTTGTTAAAGATTCAAGTGATTTCTGTAAAAAAAATAGCCGCCATCCAAAACCCCGACCAACTTATTAGTTACGATGTGGTTAACCTCTTCACGAACATTCCAATCAAAAATGCCCTGGTGACCACACGCCAAACGATTCAAAACTCCCCCATCAACCTTGCCACCCCTCTCGCTACAAACAGTATAATAGCACTCACAAAAGCTTGTGTGGAATCCACTTATTTTACCTTGGGTGACAAATTGTTTGTGCAAATCAATTGACTCCCTATGGGTTCACCACTGTCGCCAATTATTTGTGAACTTTGTGTACAGTGTAAAACCAATCAAAACAAATATCCCCAACCAAACCACAAGAAAACTGACGGAAGCCATACAATTCGCAGATTGAAGCCCGATATAAACCGCGACCAAGGCTTCCTTATCCCTTCTGCTTATACAGAGCTAATCACTGCAGATCCGACACCCTAGGGACTTATATAACATTGTATATCAAACTGTGTTCTCTCTGTTTGTTTGATTTTAATTCATATGTATATTCACTTGTTATACTGTTATAAATACCCTGTTGTTAAAAATATCTGATCTTTATGCTTGATAGCGGTGTTAGAAACTACATCGAAACGTCGCTCTGTTATTAAACAAGAAGTTGTCATCCATACAAAAGTATTATGTTTAATCCTATAGCCAACTTCTAAAAGCATTTAAAACAAGCTATCACACATTGTATGTGCCTTACATATTGGAGCAGACATTTTTCAATTGTAGAATTCTTTGCTATTTACTGGATTGTGTATGTCTTTCATAAACGTTTCATTTGCTATTCAATCTATTTAAGTTTTTAATTATTCATTTATTTGTCAAATTCGTTCACAACAGGCAGAGTGTGCAGTTACAATCGGCAAAACCTCGCGTGATTTCTCGTTGTTTCGCTGTAATCACCTAGCTCGGCCTTGATAGGTGTATGAATATGTTTCAAAATGGTACATTTTGTTTGCTAGAAGCCTATTTACCGCCGTATGGACCATAAACACGTAAGAAAATATAGGGTAATCGAACGAATTTCATATGGCTTTAGATGCACAATATTTAGTTTAGGAGTAAATTATATTCTGAATGTAAAATGAATGGAAACTGTGGAATATGTCTACATTGGCAATTTCGCTGAGAAAAAGTTCCATCCAAAAAACCTCTGAGATGATGTGCACAGTACATTCGTTGGCTTCCGAGTGTGTGCAGTTGTGATAACAAAACAGTCTTATAAACGAGACAAAGGCGCAATATTGGCAGACCGGCAATACGTTAATTAAGAGTATAACAATTTACCTCATTTTGGATTTTGATCTGCACTGTCAAAGCATCCAGAGAATCATGAAATCATGAGGATTTATGATACCCATTTAGTAAGGACGTTTTTCCTGCCAAAAAGTTGTTTGTGTTGTATAGTAAAAATTCCTTAGATATAAGAAATCTGAGGGTGCATATATGAAGAAATAAATCCTATCACATTGACGAGTATTGCCTGCAGCGTTAAATATACCGCTAATAGGCTAACAAATGCCCACTAAAGCCGATAACCCGAGGGGACCGGAGATGTTGAACGATAATTTTTAAGAATGTCCTGAAGTGGTGCAACACGAGTTATTGGACTTAGATTAAGGCACAATCAACTGCCTGGATGTGTAATAAATTAAGAAATTTGGGGGAAATTAAAGGCTAGGTAACTTTCTTTCTACTTTATTGTTTATGTGCCAGTTTACTATATTTAAACTATTTATTTATTTGTTTGCTGGGTACCTTATGTCGTAATCACGGGTATTACACTTTTATGACAACCTAGCCCTAGAATCTGGATTCACCATAAGTTGTGTGCCTGAAAAGTATGCAGTGTGTGAGGGATGGATTTGTCCCGGCAACTTTAGAGCCTTCAAATACCAAGAAAATAAAACAAAAGTGTATTTTTTAAGACTTACCAGACACAATATATTAACCTCGGCAAGCGAGAACAGTATATCCAAAATATTTCATAGTTTTGCTGTACGAGGGCCGTGTCGTAACCCACTATAACCGGCTAACTTTTGAAATGTCTTGTCAAAGGGTTTCGCGCCGAAATCAAGCTGTGGTCTAATCTGTCGCCTTGGCTTTCACGCTGTTCAAGATGGTGTAGATGAATCGCGAGCAAGTGCATATTGTTTGTCAATCAGTCTGACGTCATCAAGAAAAGGTCATAGGCGGATCATAGCTAGCGTCAGATGATAACAAATTATATTAAAAATGGCGGCGGTGTTTCGAAGCTGAACGATTTCTACAACCAGAAGGCCGGAGCTTACTATTGGGTATGAGCTCCGAATTCCATGAGCTAACGACGACCTTGCTGTTGGCCTACGGTTGAAAACCGAGGGCACACATCGTAAAAACTACCCGTAATCTCCGCTGCCAACGTAAAACTTCATTATATACATAAGATCGACACGGGAGATTCGAACCTTTACCTGGTACAGTGAAGGGACACAACTGCCCAATGCTCAACTAAATGAGTCATGACGCGACCCCCTGCTTTCAAATAGTGATACGCACCCAAACATAAGATATCTTCGTGTTATCACATAATAACATGAGCTGCAAATATTTTTCTCACGAAAAATCTTCGTGAATTCCAACCCAAGATTTGCAGATTTAGTGAAAGTTTAATTATAACGAAAAGACTCCCACTCGTGTGTTGTGTAAATCTTATATAATTTTCAGCGCTTATATATTTCCAGTTTGACATTGGTTTGTATCTTTATGTTTAATTCTTATTTGAAATAATCTAAATTTTTCAAACAGAATTGTTATATTTTATATATTTCATTGCTTTCGGCAAAGATAGATATACGACTTTTCAAGTTAAGTATATTTAGGAACATAGTTACAAGAATACAATATATGTCAGTAATTACAAATATTGTATTACAAAAAAAATATATATAAGATCAGTTAATTGTTTGTCACAAATAATTTATTTAGTTATTTTAATCCATTAATTATATATGTAAATTTAGAACATGTTAAAAGCTGTAGTTTAGCAGATGAACAAGAAATGTTACGAGATTAACACAAATGAGGTCATGAAAACCTCCCTTTTATACCTACAGTCCACAGGAGGGATCGAATCTATTACGGGTCCCCCCATGATATAAGTAAAGGTATTTTTAAAATGTTCCAATTATGTCAGTGATTCATTGATATTTACCACCGCGTACATTGTTATTTCACCCACATGATAGTTGTGTATGCAAAACATCAGCAAAACCTCGCGTGATTTCTCGTTATTTCATTGTCATTACTAAACTTGCCCGTGATAGGTGTATGAATATGCGTCAAACTCATCAATTTGTTCGCCTGAAGCCTAATTACCGCCGTATGGACAATGGACATGTAACAAAACACAGGGTTATCGAGAGAATTGCATATGGCTTAAGATGCACAATATTTAGTTTAGGAGTAAATTACGTTCTAAATGGAAAACAAATGAAAACTGTGGAATCTGTCTACATATTGGCAGCTTGGTCCGCAGGCTGTGAAAAAGTTCCGGTCATAACGGCGATGATCGTAACACGTCCGAGATGATGTTCACAGAACATTCGATGGCTCCTGATTGGTGTATGCATACAGCATATTTATTCTTATCAGTTGAAAACAACAAAATTCAAGACTAACGGATTCACGGAGAAAATAGCATATATGCGAAGATGCTAACAGGAAATTCAAACATTTCAAACATATTTCAACTATCACAAACGTAAGTATAATTAATTTGATATTAGAAATACTGTGACAAACTTGGATTACATAGAGCAAAGAATTCTCACTTTATGTCACATAAACGGAAAAAGTCAAAGAACTACTTATAAAACTGTGTAGGTTGTCAGACATCCAGGTTTTTGATTGATACAATAATATACATAAATCTAGTCAACTGGGCGATTTTATTAACACTGACGTTGCAACTCCAACGTGGATCCTTCAACATAACTACTAAGATTATTACTGAATACAACCTGGTAGCGCACGATCTGCGGTCTATACCCTACGATAATATGGGATTGCAATGCGATAACTGCATATAGACTTTTCTAACTTTACGATTCTTTCAGAAAGACATATAAAGACACATAAAGTTTCCGTCTTACTAACCTTCAGTTCCAACCAAAATAGCGTCTAGTCTAATGAGGAATCCGCGCTGGCATTACACTACCTAAAATGATTCCGAAACACTGCATAAGATCACTAGGCCCTTAGCCACATAGAAAAACTATTATAAGAGAATATTGTTAGGAAAGCGCTTATGCAGACATTGACTGGTCTGCATTTGACTTGCGTAATTACAGCGCGCCAGTCGCAGTAATCTCCCCCCACTAGTTAACCTGCAATCTAAGACTTGTGAACGTTAGGCAGACGTGCGAGAGGCTTGTGGCGAAAAGGCAGCGAGGTGCAACGACAACCTGTAGAAAGTTATTGTGAGCTAATATCGTTTAATAACTTGAACTTTTTGTTTGTATCACGGTGAAGATCCACTCTTCAGGTACGTGGCTTAGGCTGTACAGCTTTAATTTCCTGGACTTATTTAAGCCAAATTATCGATACGTATTTCTTACGATCATTCGATTATACTACAGCATTTATTTAGTCAATTTGTTTGTGCAAGCTGAATGCAATCACTGACAGTATAATTTTGAGCTACAGTGCTACCTTAAATATTTTATTTAATTATCGAATTGCTCGACAATGTACACTCAGACTAGATGTTATGTTGAGTAAAGTTAGTTTAATTTGTTGATTTGATAAATATCGTGTATGTTGTTTACTACATTTTTATTTTGTAAATCAATGACAAATTGTTTTTATTTCTGTTTTTTTTCACAGAACTGTTACTGTGGCTGTTAATTTTACTGTTGCTGTCGAACAGATGTACTGTTATATTGTCACCGTTTATCACTCAATGATAAATACAGTTAGAAGAAATCTTTACTCGGTGTATAGTTGAAAATCTTCCGTCTTGCGTCACAAATATACTTTCTTTGAATGGCATTAACAAGTTGTTGTACAATAATAACAAACACATAACAATATTGATATCCAGTTCTGATGTGTATTATACGGCGACGTTTCGGTCTCCATCCGAAGACCGTTCTCAAGCTAATGATAACAAAAATTCACAATAACCGTAATAGCATATTTACAAAAATATATAGTTGAGTTGATTCTAACCTAGGAAACAATGCGATCATGACGTAACGTTCTACCTACAGAAAAACGTAAGATTTTAAATGTTACGCTACACAAATTTCCGTTATTTTCTGCTTAAAGTAACATACGCACTCAAAAATTCTGAATTTTGCACTATCACAGAATCTCATGAAAAAATGATATTTTTCTCAAGAAAGAGGCTTTCCAATAATTCCAACATCAAATTTGTAGGTTTAAGGACAGTTCTATAATAACTAAAAAATTAAAATTTTCTGTCAGAATATTATTACATGGATGTGTCAATCAGCTGTCATAACTGAGCCACCCTAAGATGTACCGACGCTACACCAAGTCAAACGCTAATTAGCCCCGCCCCCATCCACTATTCAAAATCTTAACTCATGCCATAAAAGGTCATGAACCCGGCTAGATCAAAAGCTTTACTTGAGGCATACGAGGAAAAATGGCCGGCCTTCCTTACGCTGAATTCGACTTATTGCATGATTTCTCCTGGCTATTAATAACCTTGAACCAACTTAATAATTTTCATTCTAAAGTAATTGTTTTAGTTTATGCACAAACTTCATAAGTTTGAGTTAAAATCAAGGCAATCAGAATTTGTTGTAAAACCCTAATTTTAAGTGCTTATGCTACTTTAAAGTCACATACGCACCCAAATAAGGATTTTTGAACTAATTTCTTTTGCCTTGATTTTTACAAGATTTGATGTTTGTTCAAAAATTGAAACAGTCACGTTAAAATAAAATCCATTGGATACAAAGCTTGTACGGACCAGAAGAAATCTAGCAGTTATTCAAATTTAACGGAAAAGGGGCTGGCCACATTTGCTCACAATGACTTTGATCCAGCCGCGGTGAATGGCCTTGTTAATAACAAGCCAACATTTTGAAACTTGTAAGGGGTGTGGCTAACACGGTTAACTAGGAGTGACTTCGGTACATCAAAGTGTGTCTGAGCTGTGACGATCAAGGGCGTTACTTGAGGCATATGAGGAAAAATGGCCGGCCTTCCTTACGCTGAATTCGAATTATGTCATGATTTCTCCTGATTATTATTAGCCTTGTACCAACTTAATAATCAAAGTAATTGTCTTAGTTTATGCACAAACTTCAAAGTTGGTTAAAATCAAGGCAATCTGAATTTGTTGTAAAATCTTAATTTTAAGTGCTTATGCTGCTTTAAATAAACATATTATGAGGAATATGATTATAATCAAATATTTTGTAAAAAGACAGAAAATCTATAATAAATAAACATAATTATAGTAAAATCACCCCCATTACCGTACATCATGCAACCAGATGTAGATACAAATGTAGATGTTACCAACATTTATATATGTATATATATATCATTATCATTGTCAGGTTCTTTGGGAAAACAAACTGAAAGCAATCTATATTATTAAATCATTATGGAATAGGGAAACCTTGATCCCTATTAAGTTTTGGGCTTGAAGCGGCATATTTAAATTGCCTCAGTCAACATTCTTGCTGTTAGATTGGGAATATTGACATTTAAGATTTAACGTTATCCTAGTCATATCTCCTATTGAATGGGATAACGTCAAAATCTTAAATGTCAATTGAAAGCAATTCTGCTTAGGTAATAATATTTTCACCCGTGAATAAATTGTATTTACGTTGGTAAAAAATGTATCGATTCGAGTAGAAACTTTATCTACAGATGTGAAAATATTTCTAATCAGGCAGAAATTTTAAAAATATATATAACCTGTCAGAATTCCTTATTGTTAATGATACTGTTAAGACAGCTGGATTTTAAAGCCCAGAACCCCAGTAGGCGTGTTAGGCTGCTGTATACATTTCAGTGAGACAATGTTCATTTGCTTAACCAAAGTTTAGTATATATTAAATATGTCTTCCCAGAACTTAGTCCAAATAGAATCTGGATTCACAATAAGGTGAGTCCTGGAGTTGTGCGCCTGAAAAGTATGCAGTGCCGGATGGATTAAGCCCGGCGACCCCAAAATAGCAAAAAAAATGAAACAAAAACGTTTTTTTTTAAGACATACCTGACACAATTAATCTATTACCCTCGGTAAGCGACAACCGTATATCCAAAATATTCCATTTGCTGTACGAGTGTCGGCTTGTAACCCACTATAACCGACTAACTTTCGAAAAGTCGTCTTGTCAAAGCATTTCGCGCCAAAATCAAACTGTTGTCGTGTCGTAACCCCACTTTATGGGCGGTCTAATCTGTCTCTTTGACTTTCACTCTGTTCAAGAATGTCTTCATGAATCGCCAGTAAGTGCATGGTGTTTGTCAATCAGTCTGACGTCACCAAGGAAGGGCGGTCACAGGCGGATCATAGCTAGCGTCACATGATAAACAAATAAATTAAAAATGTCGGCGGTGTTTCGAAGCTGAAAGACTTCTACGACCAGAACGCCGGAGCTCTTACTATTGGGTATGATCTCCGAATTCCATGAGCTAGTCATAACTTGGCAATCTTCATTGTTACAGTGTGTCATTGATAAGCCACATTTCAGCGACAGTCTTGTTTCTGTACAATAACAACAGCGTATCCATAAACTCTGCACATCCGATGATGCCGCCTTTATAATCTTCTATACACTTTTAAGTTGACACAAAGCACAACATTGGGGCATAAGCATGCTGCATTGGATGAAGTATCACTGCTGATGAGAGGCAAGTTATGCGTTAAAGCAGTCGTTCTACTTAGAACTTTGTGTTATGAAATGAGAAAAAATGCCCCGTTCAGTAGTGGTATCACTGTTGCCTCTGGCATTAAAAAAAACATCATCAGCGTGACTGCTGTATATGAAACCTCCCCCCTTATAGGCTACGGAAAGGTCACCCTAATTATAGGCCTAAGCCTGTAATTAAACTGTATACAAAACATCTCTTATAACCCTGTAGGATTAATCAAATAATGAATCCCCAGCATCAAACCGTTATATCCAGTATACAGCTAAGTGTTTACATCAAACTTGTATACGGAAGTCTAGGGTATTCCAGGATTACTAAAGTGGAGGCACATCAAGACATCCCAGTCTAAATCTATATTAAATAAACACGGTTATAGTAAAATCACCCCCATTACCGTTCATTATGCAATCAGATGTAGATACAAATGTAGATGTAACCAACATTTATATACGTATATTATCAGGTTCTTTGGGAAAACCCACTGAAAGCAATCTACATTATTAAATCATTATGGAATAGGGAAACCTTGATCCTATTAAGTTTGGGCTTGAAGCGGCGTTAATTTAAATTGCCTCAGTCAACATTCTAGCTGTTAGATTGGGAATATTGACATTTAAGATTTTAACGTTATCCTAGTCATATCTCATATTGAATGGGACAACGTCCAAATCTTAAATGTTAATATATTATTTAACTCTAATTGAAAGCAATTCTGCTTAGGTAATAATATTTTCACCTTAGTAAAAAAAATTGTATTTACGTTGGTAAAAAAAAATCGATTCGAGTAGAAACTATATCTACAGATTTTTAATCAGGCAATATAACTTAGCATGTAATTAGCTAGCACTACAATTCGGAAGTAGCTTTGTAAGTTTTTTGCCCTCTGTAAGTTAACATTCATACTGCCATACTTAGCACAGGAGGAATATTGTATTTCAAATGAAGTTGATACTTAAGTGACTTCACATTCACATTTATTCACTGCTTGCCGTCTTATAAAATATAAAATCCTAGGTTAAAAGATAGGGCAATCCCTACGAAATGAGGTGCCGTAAGGTGCCACCGTTCTGCGCAGGTTCCGAGGTTGACCGGAAGTTCCCGAAAGTGGTCGCCAGAGGGGGTCAGGGGAGGCCACCCATGACGTCACGTTCGTCTGCTCATGAGGCAGGTGTGAAGGGTTGGCGTCGTCTGCGCAGGTTGTTGCGCAGGTTCCGAGCTTGACCGGAAGTACCCGAAGGTGGTCCGAAGGTCCGGGTGAGAGGTCAGGGAGTGCGGGGTTGATTGGGAGGTCACCGGGGAGGTCACATGACGCCACGGCATGACGTCACGGTCTTCTGCTTATGAGGCAGGTGTGAAGGGTTGACAGGGAATGTGTTTTTTTGTGTCGGGTCTGGTGTTGGTTTTTACAAAAGAATACGACATGAAAAGAATGACAAGAGATAAAAAAAAATAAAAAAAAAAGACATGAGATGAAAAAAAATAATAAATCAATTAATAAAATAAAAAAGACACTACATGAGATGAAAAAAAAATCAGAATCAACAGTCCTACACACTGTTTCCGTCAGAAAAAAAAGATTGCAAATGAAAGCCTCTTTCGGAAAGAGTGAGGTGGCCCTTAAAAGTGCCTTTGGAATTTTGGTGGTGGTGGTTTGGACCTACCGGCAGAGCCTTTTGAAAAAAACACTGGCAGGTTCATGGAGCATCTTTTTTTTTTTCTGCTTCAGATGATAAGCCGCCGGCTTCGATGTCGACACCATTGCCACTAACCGCCTGCGTTTGGGCGGTGGGTTGGATTGAGTTTCCACGCCTGTTGCCGTCTGGTCTTCTACTCCCGCCTGGTCTTTCTCCTCCTCCTCATCTATCACAATCATCACCTCGACTGTCTTTTCCACTTGTGTTGTAGTTGTGTTTTCCATTATGGCAGAATGAGATTCAAATGCGTTTTGAAGGTTCTTTTATCGGATTGAAGGTGGATTGAAAGACAAACAGCGCGAACCTGAGAGAGAACACACAGCCTGTTCACTGATTGGTGGATTAGTCCAACCGGCTGGTGGTTAAACATCTTGAAAACCCTGTCCACTTGTGCTTCTTTTTTCTCTTTAAAACCAGCTCTTACGTTAATAAAGCATGACACAGCGATACCCAGACACGATCACGAACGAGTTCGATATTCTCTTTCGAATGGTACCACTTACACCACGGTACCAAGTCGTGCTGTGAAAGGCGAGCTCCTTAAAGCGATTCACACACCAATCAACGTGATTCAGTACAATTCTACACCCAACCTATTAGGGTATCAATAAAACGTCCAGGCCAGGGTGATCGGGGTGATCAGGATGACTAGAGTGATTGATGCTTGTTCGTGCTGTTTTCGCGTAAAAACAGGATTGAACGTTCGGCGTGGTGTGAAGCGAACGGACCAATCAGCGACGCTGAAAACGAGCCAATCAGTGAACAGGCTGTGTTTTTTTTCTCAGGTTCGCGCTGTTTGTCCTTCAATCCACTTCCAAACATATACAAACCGCACCAAACCCCACTGGTTATTCATTCTACCTACCATCTCTCCACAAGCTAGCAGCCAGCCAGCCAGCCAGCTCTTCGCCAACTAGCCATTATGCCGAAACGCAACAACAAAGACACCAGGAACACCATGACCACGATGAGCAAGAAGAAAAAGAAGACTCAGTCGGACAGTGATCTGATGCCACCACCACCCCTGCCTACCACCACAGGAGCACTAAACCAGTCGACCTCCAAGGAACTGACTAACAGGACGACTCCAGCGAGCTCATTTGCTAACTTTGCTAACATGAAGAGTATGCTGTCGTCGCAGATTAAAATCACGGCACACCCCGACGGAGTGGCGTTCACAGATATGAACAAAGAGAAACATCCAGAGCACCTCTTTTCTATCACGGTTGGGACGTCGTAAAAGAGGTGATGGGTGTCCGAGCTCGCAACCTACGGCAGATGAAGAGGAGTGTCGGATAATGATGCGAGACATGCGACAGAATTTTGATCTATCAGGGGATGTTCGACTGAGTCAGACCTTCTACCAGCACCACGTTTTCGTTCATCTCAAGCGATGGATGGTGTACGCGGTCGGAGGTCGACACTACCCATCACGACTCGGATTGACCCTGAACGAAGAAGCCTGGGAGATGCTCACCACTACCGCCCTGATCGACGCTGTAGCCAACCATAATCCAACGGCCGACAACACACCCGCCGTACTTCAACCATGACGTCTAAACTCCGTGTGGTTGGCCTGCTATGACGAATTCCTCACACCCATCCTACTTGTACTGCGACAAAAGTACATCCCCGGGATGACCGAACATACCTGCCTGGCGTGTGATGTGATGGATAGTCCTGGGTTTATCCTCTTCCTACCAGCGGGGCTAGAACGGACCAACGAAGACCGTATTGTGAACGAATTTCAACGCCTTGTTCGAGAACTAGATATCACCTCAGACCCCAATATGAATGTGTATGCACATCGCCACGCTGTGAGGAAGACCAGCCCCATCTTTGAACGCCTCAACACGGACTTTTTAGACCAGCAACAACAGGACGCCCAGGCCTTCTTTTCACAGTAACACGTAGGTGTTATGCTTTCATTGTGACGCGATAGTCAATAAAAACATTGTTGTTCTTTTGTCGTTTGAAAAAAAAATGTTGTTTGTTGTCGTTTGCTCTTAGTTATAGTCTTCGTGTTCACTGTATGTTGTTTCATGAGCTGCACATCAGACAAGATACAGCAACTACCGCCACTGACCGGTGGTCACTGACCGGTGGTCACTGACCACCACTGACCACCACTTGCCGCCACACACCGCCACTCACCGCCACATCGTCTTCCTATCGTGTTCACATGGGCTCGTTCAGGCAGCCTGACTACATATATACCTCCCCATTAAGGTATTTAAAAATAATAATGATAATAAAAATAAAAAAATAAAATAAGGTCCTACACATCAATAACAAAAAAATAAAAAAAGCTGCTTGTCACATACAATCCTCCAGATCGCATGATATTCATGTTGATCGATATAAGGGTACAACCGTCACGGGGTGGTGTCATTCGACGTCAGTCGCGTTATGAGTACATTCACACCGCCGAACGCGCTTCGCTGGGCTTATCTGGTCACCTCCGTCCAAGACTTTACTGGTGTTAAAGCAGTTTACGGAAGGCGTGTGCGATCAAACCAACCACCCTGATGCCATTCGTCACTATTACGAACACCACGCCCTCCCTACCTTAGACACCATCAACCGATCTACACAACGACGTGCGCTCACGCCTTGGATTGTGCTCAGTGTGTTGGGGGTCCCCACGTCTGTGTTGGGGTGTTATTGGAAGCGTTCCTACCCTGAGGGTATGTACGTGTAGGATGACACGTCGCAAGGCTACTCGCAAGACCAAGCCGACCACAAACCCCAATCTCGATCAAGTGTTGTGCGTCCGTTGTACTATGACGCCCACAGTCCAGCCGCGTACAGTGGCGTGAAGGCCTTATGACAGGCGGCGCGTGGTCAAGGTGTGTCTAAAACCGAGTTCAGCAGTGGTTAACGGGGCAGCCGACCCAACACGTTACACCGGCCCGCCCGTCGTCACTTTCAGTGAAATCGTGTGATCGTCGGTGGGATCGACAGTCAATGGCAGGCTGATTTGGTGTACATGCAAAGCTTGGTCAAACAGAACGACGGGTACCGCTACCTACTCACCTGCATCGACGTGTTATCCAAATACGCCTGGGTCGTCCCTCTGCGTACCAAAACGGGTGCACAACTGATACATTCCTTTCTTTGCCACGGGTCGTCGCCCGCTGTACTTACAGACAGACGAAGGGACGGAATTTCTCAATGCGAGCTTTCAACAGTTTTTACGCAAACACACCTGGAGCGAAACGAAAGCCTCAGTAGATGAACAGTTTAATCGCACGTTCAAGGGGCTCATGTATAAGTATTTTACAGCGGCCAACACCCGACGGTACATCGACGTCGTGTCAGACTTGGCGGTGGAGTCCAACAAGGCGAACCATCGCAGTATTCAAAGAGCCCCTGTAGAGGTGACCCACCGCCAGCAGGCGGCCGTACGTCGCTCTTTATACGGGTCTGAAGCGACCACCACCCCCTAGCCCGCTCAGTTTCGGAACATTTTCGAGTCAAACAACGCCACGATCGACGTCCGGTCGTGTACACGCTTGAAGATTTAAACGGCGAGGTGTTAGCTGATACGTTTTACGAGACCGAGTTAAAACGCGTCAGGACACACCCCGATGATTATTATCAGGTGGAAGAGATTCTGAAGGCGAAAACACGGCGGCGAAGGACGTACCATTGGGTTAAGTGATTGGGCTGGCCCTCGACGTTTAAATCCTGGATTCCAACGACGGCTTTAAAGCGTATTTAAGACACGGACCCACGTCCGCAGGTTAATCATCGCCTGACATCAACAGGGTATGGATTGTTTGGTGCAGGTCTTGTGGAACCCCGAAACGACAAAACGTTTGGGTGTGGGGTTAACCGTCTTTCTCATGATAGGCCATTGGATTGGGGCGATCACGCTCGATATCGCATCAATTCTCCGCTACAACAACCTCACCTCCCACGTTACCTCCCTCGTCGACCATCCGACCACCATCACCAATACCATCAACACAGCGGCCCGCTACCCACTCCCATCTCCCTCACCCACTTGACCGTGATGGACACCTGGTTTCAACACCCGTTTACCGTACTGGTCTCTGGCGCGACAGGGAGTGGCAAATCGTTTTTTACACAAGCCTTGATTCAATACGCGTCTACCTTAATTCACCCCAACCCGGATCGGATCGTGTGGTGTTACGGCAAATGGCAACTGCTGTACGAGACGATGCCCACGGTACAATTCCATGAAGGTTTGCCCAAGTTGAAGACGTTGCATCCCGGGGGACAGTGGTGGTGATCGATGATCTCATGGCCGAGTCCGATGAACGCGTGACAACGCTCTTCACCAAAGGGAGTCATCACCGGAACGTGAGTGTGTTGTGCCTGGTACAAAACTTGTTTCACCACAAGAAAGACCATCGCACCATCAGCATGAACGTCCAGTGGTGTTAAAAAAACTCGCGACGCCTCTCAAATCACACACATCGCCAAACAGATATATCCGGGTCAAACTCGCGAGAGTTTCGAAGACGCCACCCGTGAACCCCACGGCTATTTACTCATCGACTTGAAGCAAACAACCCCGGACCAGCTGCGGTTACGCACGGTCGTAATACCCGGAGACATCCAGTACGTGTACATGCGCAAGGCATAAAACCCGGCAGACCACACCACCCGAACCAGTCCACGTGTGATTCCCGTACGTACCATGTCAGCGCAAGTGAAACAATACATCCCCACGCTACGGGTGACGGCCAACACCCTACCCGGGCCATCACAGGCCATCGTGCGTGGCAGTGACAACGGTCTCATGACGTGTCTGTGCGAATGTGCTATAAACACTTTAAATGGGAATGTACCCCTGACGTCACGTCAGAAGGCTCGTCTACAACCACACAAAACACAACTCTGACGCCTCGCCAACAAAGCCGTAAGTCTCAAAAGCAAACGCACCGTCGTACAGCGAGGAGGCTTTCTCAGTGCTCTGCTAGCACCCCTCGTTAGTCTTATCGGATGGTTGTTCACAGGACAACGTCCATAGCATCAAGACGTCGGTCAAGAAGATGGATTTGATCGAACCTCGGTTATTTGGAAACCTTACAACGCACTGCCAAGTCCACCACCCAACACCAATTTCCCGTGCCTAGTGACCGCAAAGCGTACGCACTCGATCAGGACATGGAAGCCGTGCGACGGACCGCTATTTGGCCTATTATCATCAAATCCAAGGCACCGCTGGTCCATCACCACCAACAACAACCCCCTTTCCATCCCCGTCCAACCTTTAACCCACCCCACAACTACTTCAACTATCACAACTACCACAACTACCACAACTACTACAGCTACCACAACTACCACAAGCCCCTTCAGCAGCAGCACCCCCTCTTCCCATCCCACCACCACTCCAGCAAACCCCACCCCAGCAAATGACACCACTCCGTCAAGGCCTTCCACCCCTAGCATCTACGTCGGATGACACGAGGTGCACTCCGAGCTCAACACCCCCACCTCCCCCATAGAAGCCACGGATACCACGCATGCCGCGCACCCCACTCACCCCGCCTCGCACGCTCGAAGACGTGCCCCGTGCCGTCCTCCGCGCCGTGTCAACTCCACGCGGCCTGTCCCGACCCCTACGTGGCCGCCCTGCGCCCCGCCCCGCAACCTGCACCCCTGCACCCAGCGCCGCAGATACCCCATCGCCGAATCACTCCTTGAGTCTGAGCGGTCTGAGCCATCCGTCAACTATGTTTTACATCACCCTACCCAGCAACAGTTCGATTGACTTTTTTCCGTAAAATAAGGTGGGGCATTACACCACGCAACTCCCCCAGGCGATACGACTCACCAGGGACTGGTAGTGTGGGCTGGTGGTTTGCATTACCCGCACAGCTGTTACAACATTGTTGATGCCCAGGACGTGGACCAACAGTCCCATCGTTACGAACTCCCGGCTAGGTACTACGCCTCCCCTGACATCTTGGCCGACGCGTTGGACGCCCTGATCAACACCGAAAATCGAACCACCACGCCTTTCATTTCAGGTTCGACGAGGTGCGTCAAATCCACCAGATCACGTTAACCCAAAAAGTCCAGGTCCTTTTTAGTCCGCGCGTACATAAATTGTTGGGGCTGGTGGAAGGCATCCTTCACCCTTATCAAACGGGGCGACTGCTATAAGGGCGAGCTGGAGTGATAAGAGACGGGGTGGAAAGTGGGTTCCATACCCTGTACGTCTACTGCGACATCCTTGAACCCAGTGTGGTGGGGGATACGTTGGCTCCTCTGTTACGGACGGTGAGCACCGATCAACGCCACAACTGATTGGAAGTGAGTCGAGAATTTCAACATATTCTCTATCTCTCCGTGCAGAAAAAAGAATTTACCACCCTTGAAATCGATATAAGAGACGACTATGGACGACCGGTCTTATTCTGGTGCGGGGAGGTGATCACAACACTACACTTTCGACGGAAACGCGCTGTCCAGTTTACGTAACACGATGAATGCGCGACAGCAAGCCTTGATTCAGTTCTACACCCGTCTAGCCAAGGGTTGGGGTCTGAACGTCTTTCAGGGCGTTTACAACCAACGCGGGCGTGGTTTGGGGAACATGCTGAGTAGCATCATCAAGCTGGTGAAACCACTCTCTGTACAAGGGGCCAAAGCCGTTGGTCGGAGTTGATTGAACGTGGTGAATGATTTCGTGGAGGTCACCCCTATCAAACAGGCGCTAAAACGTCGAGCCATCAAAGGGGTGGATCAACTCGTCACCAAAGCCAAACGACGTTGGCAAGCACCCCCACCCGGACAACGTCCCACACCAACACGGCCTTCACGTCCTTCACGTCCCACACCACCACGTCCCACACCTCGCCGCCGACGTCGCCGTATAAAAGGGCGTCCGGGACAGACGGGGATTAGTCGAGTGCGACATCTACCACCCCGACGCATCACCCCCGATTTCTTCAGCTAAACCATAATGTTCAACCATGGCTGCGACGGTGTCAACAGCGAGTAGTGTAGTGTGATCAGTGGTCGGTATGAAACCTTTAGCCCCGTTGCAAGCATTAGCGACGGTGGGCCGGTCGAATTCCGCATCACCTACGGTCACCCGGACACGTACTTGGGTTTAGCCAACACGTTTATGTATGTCAAAGCTAAAATTGTCAAAGGGCATGGCACTGATTTGCTGGAGACGGATCAGGTAGCCCCACGAACCTCTGCCTGCACAGTCTCTGACAACAAGTGGATGTCAGTCTGAACGATAAATTGGTGAGTGCGTCCACCAAACATGTTCCCGTACCGCGCTTACATCGAAACCTTGCTGTCGTGCGGCGGTGAGTCCAAATCGACCCCACTAGGCACCGCCCTCTGGTCCAAAGATTTTGCCCGGAAATTGAACGAGCACAACAGCGATACAAATGATTTCTACGCCGCCAACTCTACACAGCCAAGAGTAAAGCCGTCGCCTTGTTGGGTCGCCTGCATACCGACATCGGCTTTCAAGACTGGTATCTTCTCAACTACGTCACCGCGCGACTGCGACTCACGCGAGCCAAAGATACCTTTGCTTTACTGAGCGGTCAAAAGCAGCCCGACGTGCTGCAGGACGTCCAGGTCCACGTCCGCAAAGTCCAAGTCAGCCCAGCCCTCCAACTCGCCCATGTCAAAGCGCTGGAGAAAGCTTCGGCCAAGTACCCCGTTCGACGTGTGCTGACCAAGTATTTCGCCGTACCGCAAGGCCAAACGACCATCAACGAACACAATTTATTTTTGGGGGTGTTACCGAAACGACTTCTCCTGTGTATCGTCGACAACACGGCTTTTGACGGTACTTATGGGGAAAACCCGTTCCATTTCCACCGCAACGACTTGAACTAACTGGACCCCCACACGAACGTGCGTCCAATCCCCTCTCAACCCCTGACGCCCAACTTCAATGATCATTTGTACGTGCGATCGTTCTTCAACGTGTTCACCAGCGTGGGGAAAGCCTACCGCGTTTTGGAATGAGACACTCCAGTTACAGTTAAACATTGTTTATTGTTCGTGTTGTTCGTTCGTGTTAAATTTAAAAAAAACGAGTACTTACTTGTGTTTTTGTTTATGTCCTTTATTGACTGATACTATAGGCATTGAACTACATGAGTTATAGATGTAGATCAGGTGTAGGGGTGTTGGGGTGTAGGGGTGTGGGGGCTGGTGTTGATTGAGGAAAACACATTACACACTTGAGAAAGATCTCTTTCGGGAAGACATGGGGTGGTCCTAAAAAGGACTTTTGGAACAACCAACCTCCGGGGGCGCTGTTAGGGTGGTGGTGAGGCTGGTGAGGCTGGTGACGCTGGTGAGGCGGACCGGGAATCTGAGCTGCATGGTAGTAGTGGTCTCTGACAGGGTGTCTGGTGGTGAGGGTCTGGTGGTGGTTGGGTGGGTTGGTGCTGGGTTCGGTGTGGTTTAAATATTCAAGTACATGGTGGACACACAATCGTCCAACACCTTCCGTTTCCCGTACATGAAGGTGAAGGCTACCTTGTTGCTGGACGAAGGAAGTTGATGTTGGGTTAGGGTTTTGAAGCGATGTAAGGGATGGGTGCGGGACTTTAGAAACGCGGATAGCTGAGGCTTTTGACGACACTCCTCCCGAAACTTACATTCCCAGATATCTATGTAGTCGTACCTCGGGGACTTGACATACATTTCGTTAGCTAGCGTCTCTTGTCGAAGTTCCTCCGCGGATTTTCCCCGCCGTGTGTTATATCGCCCTCTCGACCACTTACAGGCATCCACTTGTCGTAGCTAAAGTTGGGCGCCAGGTAGTTTCACACATCTAAGAACAAGAGGGTATCGGTGGCGACCGCCACGAGTTGTGCGAGGTAGTTCAGGATTTTTTTTTCTTTAACGCGGCTGCATACGGAGGTGGTTTGGGTTTGGGTTGACCTGGCGTCTGAGCTGGTGTTTTTGCATCTAGAGCTTGGATCACGTTCTCAAACTTGATCAGCAGCAGGCGGTAGCTGGGTGCACTGATGGTATTGAGATACTCCAGGAACGTGGCGATCAAGTCGTATGGGTCACTGTCGGATACAAAACTTCGGAGGTGTTTGTAGCCGGATACGTTGGAATTCACGCTAACGCTCATGGGAATGTGTCGATCGAGCCACACCCTGGTGGTGTTAGCGGCGTCCAAGGGTTGTAGGTAAACCTCGAAATCAAAGCAGACAATGTAAGGAAAGTACATGTCGTCATGGAGTATGGGTATCCCTTCCTCAATGAGTTCTTCAAAGACGGTGCAGATGTTGTGAAACACGCCACCCGGGTAGATTTTTTTTCATCGATACGTCACAGTTTTTCTCGTGGCGTCGTAGATGATAGGCACGACCAAACAGTTGACTGCACTGGGAACACTGGTACTGATGTGCGTACAGGCCTTTGTCGAACACATAGCTGAAATGACGTTCGTGTATATTGAGCATCATCGTGGTGGTGTAAATGCTGAGAGAGCAACGAATGCACACAGCATGTTGACAATCGTCCTCTTGTGTCAGCTGACATACTTCAATATTTGGGTGGGGCCCTGTCCAGATGGATGGCTAGGCACCGAAGGAAACAGAAATGGTCCTGGTATGGACCGTTAGTTCCGTGCCCTATGCATACAACCCCGTGTTGGTGCGGAGGACATCAGGGACTGTAGTGTTGGTGGCTCCTATCATGAGGTCGGGGAGCTTGTTGACATAAATACGACGTTGGTGACTTGGTCGACGTACCACTTTGTAACAGGGCGTTCAGTGTGGCTGCGTTTTGAATTAAATGGGGCATGGGTAGAACTCTGGCGTTGTTGATGCTCGGGTAGATTTACTGGATTTGATTGGTTTCTTGATGGCAAAATTTAATTTAACGGCTGCTGTTTGGTCGTTGAAGATCACTCGCACAAAACGATCTAAACCCGTGACAGCCTGTACACGAAACTTATACTGGTCCTGAACACGACACTGTCGTGAAATTGTTGCCGAATCGAACCCCAGTGCTAGCTGTACAGTTGAGCCGTGTCAGGGGGTTCGGCGATGTTGTCCAGGGGTGGTTCTGTTGGGTCCTTCACGAGAGGTGCGGGTTGAACTGTAAGGGATAGGTCGAAGGGGTTGTGGTGGTTCCAGAGGTTGAAGCGGTTGTTTTGGGGTATTGGGGGTGGTGTGTTGGGTGGAGGTGGTGAACGTGGTGGTAGTGGTTGGAGTAATAAGTCATCCTCCATGGTGGGTTCTATCGGGGGTGGTTGGAGTGGTGGTGGTGGTGGTGGTGGTGGTGGTAGGACTGTGCTCCGTTGACCGCCGTCTTGAGGTGTATGGATGGGTAGGTTTTTTTTTTTAAAAAAAAACAACAGAAAAAATATATATGTAAGAATCATCAGCCACCGTGACAGGGAAAAAACTGATGTTTTATTTATATTATAAAACTAAACACAAACTCTGTTAACCGAGTTCACTCCCATGTATACGCAAGAACAACACACAATATATAATACATTACACATTAGCTTGACGCACTAACCAATCAGCAACCACTCACCGATTTAACGCACCAATCAACACGCTTCACCTCAACGCAACAGCTATATAAAAAAAGACCGCCAAACTACACAGCACCCACAAACTACCAACCACCACAATGAGTGCTGACGACCAACCTAGGGGAACTACACCAGCACACCGTCTCCGTATGCTCAGACAAAGGCTACGCCTACATGATATCTATGCAGTCAATGGGGATAGGCCTGGAGGCTGGTTGTCTAGAGATCCGTGCTGCTAGAACACGCCACATCCGATTGTATACGAATACATCGAGGCCGGAGGATGGACCAGACGTGATAGACTACCTTTGGGTGACGCACCGACACCGAGCCATTCCTTTTCCCCTTCACCCTGAAGCACCGCCCCTACCGCCATTGGAGATGAGCAACCACACCAACAGCCTTCAACTAGGCCCGAATGCCGAGTTTGTCTTACAGCACTCGCAGACATCGTATTCGAGCCCTGCCATCATGCTGGCTGTTGCGGTACGTGTGCTACACACCCAGATCTCCACCAACGATGTCTGATGTGTAAAACATCCGTTTTAAAAGCCTACAGAATTTATTGGTCGAACGATCGAGCACACTGCCCGCACTGGAACACACGAGCTCCCTCAGGTTGGTGCTTCTCTCGTCGATGCTGATTCAAACTCTTCTTCACCGTAAATTCCGTTTGGCACATGTCACAGATAAACATGTTGTCGTCTCGAACACGTCTAACAAATGGACAACTACACGCTTAAACAAGCTGCTTTTATACACAACTGCACCCAACCAGCAGGCCTTCACACGCTTCGTGGAAGAAAAGACATCGTCGCGTCAAAGAAAAAAATGTATTCCCCGCACCCTCTTTTTTTATTATTATTTTTTTTTTTTTTTGGGGTGACGTCACCTGTTTTTCCACTACCCTGTGAACTTTGTTGCAGACTTTGTTTCAACACTGTTGGAGTGCAGATGTTCGTCAAACACGCGTCACTGTTGCACGCGTCACTGTTCGAGGGCTTCAGTCAGTCAGTACATGTCGGTGATCGTGTTTTAAGGTAGAATTGTACTGAATAACGTTGAATGGTGTATGAATCGAGTCGTCTGACCACGCTTTAAGAAGCTCGCCTTTCACAGTACGACCTGGTACCGTGGTGTAAGTGGTACCATTCGAAAGAGAATGTCTTACTCGTTCGTGATCGTGTCTGGGTATCGCTGTGTTATGCTTTATTAACATAAGAGCTGGTTTTCAAGATGTTTAACCGCCAGCCAGTTGGACTAATCGACCAATCAGTGAACAGGCTGTGTGTTCTTTCTCAGGTTCGCGCTGTTCGTCTTTCAATCCACCTTCAATCCGATAAAAGGACCTTCAAAACGCAATTGAATGTCATTCTATCCACCAGACATCTCACCAACCACCCAGTGCTACTAGCCAGGTACTATCCTTTTTGTTATCAAGCATGGCGAACTTAACCCGCTTGGAACAGTGTTTCGGAGGGATGCACCTGCACAACCCAGAGGAATGGGGGACGGCGCCCTGTAAATGCCGCTGTGGGGGCTATACCCTCTTCCTCTGGGCGAAGGCGGATCGATTCTTCATCCCGTACAGATGCTGCCAGGGGCACTACCATCCCCTCACAGGCGCTGAGCTGAAGACCGTTACCTGTTGGAGATGTAGCTATATCAAGCACCTAGTTCACACAACAGACTACGACCAAGATTGTTGTGGGCGGCGGAAAAGGGAGAGACAGGCTAATGTGAACCCCTTCTCAGCAGGTAATCTCTAAGCGGCGCCGTTCCAAAGGCCCTTTTTAGGGCCACTCACTCCCACCGAAAAATATCTCAAGTTTGCAATTTTTAAACAGTGTGAATGACTTTTGATTCTGAATTTTTCTTTAATTGTTTTACTCATTTTTGTTTTTTTAATGGTCTTCTTTTTCATGTCGTATTCTTTTATAAAAAAAAAACAACACCAGACCCCGCACAAAGAAAACACAGTCAATCCTTCACACCTTCTTCATAAACAGACGACCGTGACGTCATGCCGTAACGTCATGTGACATCGGTGACAAGTACCTTCCCCAGTGACCTCACATTTAAACCCTCACCCCCTAACCCCTGACCTCTCACCCCGACCTACATTCGGACCTACTTCGGGTACTTTCGGTTAACCTCGGAACCTGCGCAACAACCTGCTCAGACAACGCCAACCCTTCACACCTGCCTCATTAGCAGACGACCGTGACGTCATGGGTGACCTCCCCTGACCCCCTCCGACAACCTTCGGGACAACTTCGACCCACATCGGGAACTTCCGGTCAACCGCGGAACCTGCTCAACAACCTGCGCAGAACGGTGGTACCTTACGGCACCTCATTTCGTTGGGATTGCCCTATCTTTTAACCTAGGATTTTCTGCTCATTTAGACTCATATACTACACCAACTGCCCTTTCCATACTACTTTCTTCTCAATCTGGCGAAAGGTACGTGTTTATTTTAGTATAAGCCACACCCCTTACAACATTCAAACTGTTAACTCATTACATATAACGCGGAGAAATTAAGACTTTAACACGTATGGGGGAAATTGACTGGCTCTGTTTACGTTGAATTCAAATGATGGCAGGCTTTCTCTTGGCTTGTGCTAGCATTGCACCCATTGTATATTCTTATATTTCATCCTAGTTGTTGTTTTATGAACATATTTCAAAACTTGTTTTAACAGAGGCAATCAGAATTTGTCGGAAAACCCTAATTTTATGTTTGTATGAGATTTCAAGAAAATGCATTGGCCTAGTAAAGAGACCTCGCGACCTTATGCATGTCTCCACATTATCATGCTCATTCTAAACTGGAGAATCAAACCATTCTCCCAACTGTCAAGTCGTTGACTCGAGGGTATTGAATGGCCATCTTTATTTAATTGATAAGGTATGGACAATAAATAATTATCATAATAGAATAGCGGAAAATGCTAATTGTATCCCTATTTTGTAGCGAGTAAGTTTATAGGCCTATGTGATTCGATGGTACTGCTTCACAGTTTTATCTATCTTTTTCTGCCTTTTACAGACTTCTAATTGAATCGGCCCAATAACAACTTTTTCTTTGTTTAATTATTAAATATTTGGAAGTAATATTAAAGGCTATTCATTCGCCAGTGCACTTTTTGGCGTAAACGTTAGGCTACTTCAACAGCAACATCATCTTTCCAACAGTGATAACACTAAAGTGAATACACATTTTATGGTTGTGTAAAGAGTTGCAGTCCACTGTTGGAATACAGCGCCGCCATAAACGTGAATACCCTTGAGCAGGGCGCTAAACACCTATCAATCAATTAAACAAGGGTGGCCTGTCATTCCATAAATGCTGGTATTCTTGTCAATCTGGAGAAAGGTACGAGCCTATTTGTATGTAATGACGAGGCATTTTGAATATAGTTGGCGTATAAATTTAGCGAGGCTGCTGAAGCTTAACCTGATTAATCGACCTATGGAGAAATTTATATTCTTTCACGTGACTTGATTCTCTTGTTGCATTGGTCTAATGTTAATCTAAATAAATGTAGATCCATTTTATTTCTTCAATTTATTTGCTGTTACCTGCTCTATGTCATTTTTTATTAACGCGGAATACACTTGATGTCCTAAAGGATCCGATAAACTACATGTGATACAAGTATTACCTACAGCGGTAAATATACCGCTAATGGGCTAAAAAAAATGTCTTGTCATTACACTAAAGTAGATAACCGGAGGGAACGACGGTAGCGGGGATAGGCGAAGTTGACCTAGAATGTATCCCGCAAAAGGTCCCTGCAGCTAAGACCAAGGCTACTTCAGGCTATAACATTATTTTTTTGTAATGTGTATCGCTATAGGGAGTTTACTGTATGTGTCCTGGTGCTCTCTGGACGAAGGTGCAACAGAAAGCTGTAAGATGTAATGACGTTACGTATTGTATCATGTGAACGTCCTTTTGTAGAGGGTGGTTTACATCATCTATAATGGATGACCTTCTGCCGTATGACTGACATAACCTTAATTAGACTACAGCGCACAACACTTATCAAACGAACAATCTGTTTATGTTATACAACTCAGATGTCCACAAACAGTCTTGCCAATGTTTTACAACATCTTAATTATCCAATAGTCACAGGAAATTTCAAATTCAGTACCATGGTTAGCACCAAGGTTAATTTAAAATCGCCTTTTTAATTCCATACTTGTATTTTAATATAGTTTTTTTTTTAAGTTGGTAATTAAGTCAATCTAGTTTTTACTTTGTTCAAAATTTTGGCTGAGTGGTTTAGGTGGCTGGCGACTCGGTACCTGACTCTGCGGATCGTGGGTTTACGTACGGGGCTATTAAGCGGAATTGCTGGACTTGTAGACGAGATAAACCGTCGGCGCGTTCGTTAAGCTTACCAAGTATATGCTCTGCTACAAAGTGAATGTTTCGCTTTAAACAAGAAAGAATGAGTCGTCTTATCGTCTGTTTAGGTCTGTCTATTGATTATATAAACCAAAGCCATATTGTCAGTAAAGAATTTGACCCGTTTATAATTAGCCAACAACTTTCCCCATACTTCAATTGCTAATGTAATTGGGTAAAGCTCCTAAATAGTAATATTCTTGTTACGCTATTGGTCATCGGGCACAGTGATGTTTCAACAAAAATTCAATGTTCCTAAAATTCGTTGGAGCTCTTCGGGTTTTACTTTGGGATGCCTTAGACAAGATGTTATCATGTCAACACATTTTGATAACTTGTCCAACGGCAATCTTTCTTCAAGTGATATAGTGCCAAGTTCCAAGCCTAAGAAAGTTAATGTCTGAGAAGGACCGACAGTTTTATTGGGGGCTAAGGGAATGCGAATGTCGTCACACATTTTTGCGAAGGAAGTCAGTTCTCTTCGACAATTTTCCTCAAGCCTGTGAATGAACAAGAAGTCGTCCAATACATGTACAGTGTGTTCTTTGCCCGATTTGTTTTTGCATGCCCACTCCAAAGCCGAGCTTACTTTTTCGAAGATTTGACATGATATGATAACCCCATTGGTAAACATCGGTCATAAGTCAAAAGTGATCTCGCCACCTAAACCCTAACATATGATATTGGAACGGTTTTACTCGTAAAAGCCTTAATTCGTGTTCTATATCTTTTTTCGCAAGAAAACATCCGTGGCGCCCAATGAGACAAAATGTCCGATGGCGTCATCCATCGAAGCATAATGCACCGAGGCGAACTCTGATGGAATGCTATGATTCACCGAAAACTGTTCAGGATAAGACAAATTGTGAATCATGCGAAATTTGTTTCTTTCCTTTTTCTCGACAAACCGCAAAGGTGAACTGTGGAAATGTGGGAATGGGGTGGAAAGGGAAAGGGTCATTTATCCGACATGCTGTCGATTTTTCGAGAATTTTTCTGTCTACCATCTCGGTCCTAAGAAGAGCTGATTTTAAATTGTTTTGACAACATTTAACTTTGACGTCACAAACCCTGTATCAAAACCTAATGTGAACCAACGTAAAACATAATGGTTGGTATCCTTTATGCCAAACATCCAAACGATTAGTGCTGACGGGTTGGGAGCTGAAGATGAGTTTTGATAGGCGGGAGTGAGACGGACTGAGGTGGAGTTTGAACTGACCATTGTTTGGAGGACGCTTTGTGTCTGAGTGTATACTTTGAGTTTGAGGCATTGCTAGGTTGTTATTCCATCTTCCTCTAGAGATGGCCCTGGTGTTTTAATAGGCACTTTGGGCACGAAAACACTTGTATTGTTGATGTTGTTTCCCACAGTTAAAACATTCATGACTCCATTTACAATTTTCCTTACAATTTATTCCCTTATGGTAACGGAAGCAGTATCTCTTGGGGATGTATGGCTTTTGCCTAGGTACATTTATATTTATAGTTGGTGGATTGTGAGGACGATTCAATACTGCATTCCAGATAAAGCTCGCCATGAATTGATGCTCATGAAAAACCCTGTATAGCTTTTAGCGGTCTAAATTATCTACTGTAGGTTAGAAAATCACCTTTTTTGTGCCAAATATTTCTTACAGTTTCAACATAATTATAGAGGTCTTGAGCTTCTGATGTATGACGCTCGATGTAAACAACCGAATATATGTTAAAAAGGTGGGACCATTGATCGCACGATAACACCCGTTTGGATGTATTGGGAACCCACTACAGGGATGGTGAGGCAGGAGCATCATTATTTGCACTTGATAAAATGAGTGAGTAAGATGACTGGGACTTATAATTGGGGTCCAGTGAGGCCAGTTCTACATATTCTTTAGCCCAGAATCAATGCATTTTCAACAGCTTCATGTACTAATGGATTGGGGGTCTTACGACTCTTACTGTGTAGTTGTAGAAGGGAGAGAATTTTTTGTAGTGATCTGAGGCCCAACGAGAGAGCCAATAGTCTCTCGTTTACTGTCTTCTTAACCAAGTCACGAATCTCAGTGACTTGTGCCTCATTGAATAGGGAACTGGATGTGGGTACGCTGCTGTACGACCTCTGGCACTGGGACCTGCTACTTTCATGACCGCAGCCTTTATCCCGGCAATTATTCTGGTAACAATCTAACAACTGAAGCTTGAGAAAGTTTGCTTAATTAGAGAAATTGTGCTACTGTGTCTGCCTAGGATGAAATTTAACTTTAAAGATATTACTTATACAACTTCAAAATCTCTTATATTTTATACTTAATATATCAAATCGATCGATACTGCTGGCAACCATACCAATTGACAATCACAGCATAACGCTAGTTAGCCCTACATAGTTTGGGTTTTAGAAAAGATAACCGACACATATTTTACCAGTTTGTCAGTTGGCAATCACAGCATAACGCTGGTAAGCTCTACTAACCGATCTATTTTACAACTTTGTCTATTGGCAATCACAGCATAACGCTGGTAAGCACTACTGACATATTTTACAACTGTGTCAATTGGCAATCAGAGCACAACACTGGAAAGCACTACTGACATACATATTTTACAACTTTGACAATTGGCTATCACAGCATAATGCTGGTAAGCACTACTGACAGACATATTTAATTTTACAACTGTGTTAATTGGCAATCACAGCATAACGCTGGTAAGCAATACTGACAGATATGTATTACAACTTTGTCAATTGGCAATCACAGCACAACGCTGGTAAGCAATACTGACAGATATGTATTAGGCCTACAACTTTGTCAATTGGCAATCACAGGATAGCGCTGGAAAGCAATACTGATTAAATATATTTTACAACAAATTGTGATGCTTAGGAGAGTTAATTGTGCAACTGGCAGCCAAAATAGCACCTCTAATGCTTTTATAGAGGTGATAAATGCCTTTGTTGTTTAGGTGAATGCCGTCAATATTAAATGCTAAGGCCCACTGGGTTGGTTTATTAAATATGTGTGTATGCCAAAACCTAGCATAATCGCATTTGGTAAGGAAATCTTTCATCAAACACTTTAGCTCTTTGACCCGACTGATGTTAGTGTCATTTCGTGTGCGTAAGCGTGGTAGCACTTGGCATACAATGATAAAGTCGATATTGTTTCGTATGTGCAATAATTCTAAAAGCAGCTAAAATTGGATAAATATATCGTATACCTCCCATTCATTCGAATCTAAATCGTTACCTCCAATTTGTAGCACTACGAGGTTAGGTTGAAATGAGGATACAACGGAAAAATCACACTTTAACAGATTAGAAATAGTCCTACCACCCACCCCGTGCTTTTTATTTGGCCATTGGAAGGTCAGTTAAAATCAGGCTTCAATCTATTGTCATGTCCTGACACAAGATATTGCCCGAGATCGCGAGTAATTGAGTGGCTTAAGATCAAGATTTTTATTTTCATTATTTTTAATTTTTAATTTGCCCTTGGACAACCTTGTCAACTGAAAACTTGACTCACCCAATCCCTCGCTGTTCGACCTTTAGTGACAGACAACGGTCACAACGCAGGATGTTTCCTACAAAGTGTTTTACAGCTCCTTCGATCGATTTATCATGGCCGCCGCAAATACTACAATTTTCAACTTTAGCACATGGTCATTTTATACATTATTACTTACCAACTTTTAGCCAGAGGCTGTCGGAAGACGTAAATATTCAACGCGCATGGTCTAGCTGAACATGAGGTCACATGGTCTGACGTCTACTGATGCATATGCAACAGTTCTCGACCTACACCGCTCAGGTGTGGCCTGCTTTCCCATAAGCAATTTACTACTGAATGAGTTGGTTAATCACAAGTTAATCACAACTTAATCACAACTTAATCACAGATGTAGCTGTGTGAGCACAACTATTGTATATATGAATGTGTGTGGGGCTGTCATTTATATTGCATCAGAACTCTTAAATATTGTATATTCAGCAGGTTGATATGATGTGTCCAACCCGTTGAATGCTGTAATTTTAACCTATTAGCAATGTTTTAGGTAGATTATTCTGATAAGTAAGTAATAAATACGTATTCTGCAGAGTTTAAATACTAACCAGGAAACTAATTCAGTCAGGTCTGATACTTAATATGATATATACTCGATATAAACGCATATGCGAAATATTAATAGAATTATCTCTTTAATACAAAGCGGGATAATTCAGTAATTTTTGGGGGTAGCA
>JAVFBZ010002992.1:0-12499 GCA_032466195.1 Katharina tunicata
CTATACATCGTCAAGTTGTATAATCCATATACTTATACACCTACCTCTAGAATTTTTGTCATATGAACATGCTATTATCGAATCACATCTATACTAAAAAGACTCGTACCTTTCTCAAGATTGAGAAGAATACCACCACGTTTGTATTCACAAATTGTTGGCGTACTGTTACCGCAAGCGCTAGAGAATGAATCATTTAAATTTGACTACAAAAGCATTTAAAATAAAACAGAGAAAATAATTGCCACTGGACTGATTCAGTATTTCAAGCCAGAGTAAGTAAACAAAATCATATAAAATCGTTAAGCAGTATCACCAAATTCACAGATAGTGTACCGCAATATCAACTGTAAACCTACTCGCCGTCTGCGTCCAGCGATAAGTTTTCTAAGTCGCAAACCAAGATGGCCAACAAAAACGTTAGAGTCTAATACTTGACTGAACAGTAGAATGATTTAATTCTCTATTGAATCATATCAATCTACATTAAGCTTCTATGACAATAATATATTTGTGTCATTCGCGTTGTATTAATCTTGTTCAAAACCTGAACAAAAAGCTCCCAGCCATTGTATTATCGAAGTATGCGAGATTACAAAATAAAGCGGGAAGCATGTTTGGATTTGGTTTTACCTACATTAGAGTTTTATTTGAAGTCATTATGTACGGTTTATTACTAAAGTTATTGTTTTTTTTCGGGTAATTAAAAAGAGTCCCAATTTCAATAAAATGTTTGATTAAAGAACAGTCTTATTTGTACAGCTGGTGTTATTTACTTACTTCGAATAGTTGGGTGGGAGCCTCTTGTGCCCTGGTGCCCTCTGAGCTAAGGGGCACAGGATGCTGATTAATTGTGGTGTTCTGTTTTGTTAATGTTATGTTAATGTTTTGTCCTGTTTTGCATGTTGCCAGCGTCGTTTACGATAGTTTCCTTCACCGATTGGGCTGGCACGCCGCCATATACATAAAGTAAAATAACATTGAGTACGGCGTAAAACTCCAATCAACAAACAAATCGAGGTTAATAGCGGGTGGTTGACGGGAGCTTCCTGTGCCCTGGTGCTCTCTTTAGTTAACGGGCTTCTGAAAGCTGATTTGTTGTGGTGTCCTGCTTTTTGTTTTGTAAATGTTCGGTGGAGTCTTGTGTGCCTTCTTTCGACCATAAGGCTGGCACAAACCCAACCCCAACCAACCAACCAAACAAACAAATCGAACTTTATTTAACCGTACGTTGTTAATTCTAGTGAGTATAAAAACTCTTCACACTCCCATCACCATTATAATTAAGTTTTTAGCATTATTTTGCTGGTGGAGCACATGGCTCGTGGAGCTTCCTGAAAATTGATTCTTTCTGATGGGCATCAGAAAGCAGCCGATTCGTTGTGACGAGTCATACTGTTAAGTTTTAAACTTTGAACCATGATATTGTTGGGGTCCCGGGCCTCACAGAAATCTCTCACTTAAATTTTAAAAAGAAACTTTTAGTTTTAAATTTGAGAATTCAATAAATGGATATTAGTGTATCCATCGTACTAATCTCCAAATAGAGACAAACCCGCCTGAAACAATTGAGATAAATTTTGAATAAAGTGAAAAAAAGTGTGGTATCAGCCCCTGTACCTTGTCATTTCCTCACCCTCGCTGACATCTATAGGCATATTTCATTCACTCAGATACCTTTCAGGCCGTGCAAGAGATACATGAAATTGGCGTGAAAATTCTTAACATTCTAATTTAGCGAATCTGGGACTGTAACTAGAATGGTCTCTTAATTGCGGTCAATATACATTTGCCGTAGGCCAATAGACAAATTTACCAATTTAAGGCTAATAATATGCACTCATTTTCATGGCCTGTATATTAAATGATCAATATTTCTATCTTGTTCAATTGGTCCTCGATCAATATTCGAATAGCATACATTCAGTTCGATAATAGGTGGATAATTGCACCGTTAATGCCTTAATTAAAAGTGGAAATCAAGGCAGCCGTTTATAAGAACGATTAACGAAGCTAATAAAAGCGTTTTATTGACCACAGATAACCAATAATAGACCAATTAATGGCATGATAGAATCAATGAAGTACAGTTGCACGTATGTCTATTCGTCACTTGCACGTTCAGCAAATCTTTTCACTAAACGATAAATAAAAAATGAGGATATAGTATTTATATAAAGGTATCGACTAGATAAATTTACCAAGAATATAACGTTTTGAAGTCACATACTAACTTGGTAATATCATCATTTTACGTACACTCAAAACGATCTTCTAATTGCATTTCACGGTGAAGTTAACAAAAACCAAAGTTTCTTCTTCCGAGAAAATACATAGTTAAAAATAATTGGTATGAATATATGATACGCATGCGTGCACCGACGGATTTCCATACTCCATTTTTCTTCAGCTGTGAAAAGAAAAGCTGTACCAATTACTTTTCCTGGTTTTCTTTTTAGAAAATAAACGTAATTTATATTAATTCGAGTGGATAATCAACCTGCAAACTCATAATAATCACGAAGAAGCTGTTTCACTTATTTATCACTTAAGTCACGATTTCCCCTATGAAAGTAAGCCTTAATTGAAAAAGTTACATGCTTTGAAGGCTTGATCAGTCTCCAAATCCCCCTTCCTGCCTTCCGGTGAAACAATGCACGGAAATGAAAACGTTTGTTGGTAAAACTCAAAATTCCTATTGATAAATGAATACATAGCAAATGTAAATTTGAAGGAATACATATATCTTTTTATAAATGTAGAGAAAGATAATTTTTCTTGCCTTGTCCGGGATTCGAACATGGATACATAGCCCGGGACTCGAACATGGATACATAGCCCGGGGTTCGAACATGGATACATAGCCCGGGACTCGAACATGGATACATAGCCCGGGATTCGAACATGGATACATAGCCCGGGATTCGAACATGGATACATAGCCCAGGATTCGAACATGGATACATAGCCCGGGATTCGAACATGGATACATAGCCCGGGATTCGAACATGGATACATAGCCCGGTATTCGAACATGAATACATAGCCGGGATTCGAACAAGGATACATAGCCCGGGATTTGAACATGGATACATAGCCAGGGATTAGAATATGGATACATAGCCCGGGATTCGAACATGGATACATAGTCCGGGATTCGAACATGGACACATAGCCCGGGATTTGAATATGGATACATAGCCAGGGATTAGAACATGGCTACATAGCCCGGATTCGAACATGGATATATAGCCCGGGATTCGAACATAGATATAGTCCGGGATTTGAACATGGATACATAGCCAGGGATTAGAACATGGATCATAGCCCGGGATTCGAACATGGATACATAGCCCGGGATTCGAACATAGATACATAGCCCGGGATTTGAACATGGATACATAGCCAGGGATTATAACATGGATACATAGCCCGGGATTCGAACATGGATACATAGCCCGGGATTCGAACATAGATATATAGTCCGGGATTGGAACATGGATACATAGCCCGGGATTCGAACATGGATACATGTTCTGAATAGGTGGGGTTTTTTTGTCATCAGTGAAACGATGGACAAATGAAATGTCTACCAATGATGTTATCGTTGAAAATTTAGGTTTGTATGTAGATATTAAGAGATAGTTAAGTTAATAATGAAAATTTTCGTAAATGCTCCATTTCTCTCCCATGCATATTCCATGCTGAATGCTCATGACTCGGCAATCTAAAATAAAATCTATTCTACGTTCTATGTCTCAGGACGTGAAGTATAAAAACTCTCGCGAGAGTATGTGGCTAACACGGTTGACTCGGAGTGACGTCGGTAAATCAAAGTGTGTCTGGAATTTGACAGCAGATTGACACATTTCCAATTAAAATTTCTGGCAGAATTTTTTTTTTTGTAGCTTTTAAACTACCTTTAACATAAAATCTTGGGTTAAAATCAACGGAATGACTCACTTTTACTTGTTGATGAAAATATATATAATTCATGTGATTCTGCGAAAACTCAAAATACAGAATTTTGGGTGCGCCCACAATTTGGATTTTTCAACGAATTCCGTTTGCCTTGGTTTTTACGAGATTTGATGTTTGTTCAAAAATTAAAACAGTCACGTTTAGATAAAAATTATTCATGGGGTACAAAGCTTGTACGGACCAGGAGAAATCTCGCAGTTACTCAAATTTAACGGAAAGAGGGCTGGACATATTTGCTCACAAGATCTTGATCCAGCCTCGGTGAATGGCCTTGTTTGTAACAAGCCAACATTTTGAACCTTGTAAGGGGTGTGGCTAACACGGTTGACTCTGAGTGACGCCGGTACAGCAAAGTGTGTCTGAGCTGTGACAGCAGATTGACACATTTCCAATTAAAATTTCTGGCAGGATTTTCAGTTTTTTTTTACTTTAACCAGTCTTTTAAACTACCTTTACCTTCAAATTTGGGGGTAGAATTAACAGAATACCTCTAACTTTTACTTTTTGATGAAAATATATATAATTCATGTAATTCTGTGAAACCCAAAATACATAATATTTGGGTGCATATGTGACTTTAATATTCAGTCGCTGGATTAATAGTTATTGACCGAAATAGTACTTAAAAACTCTTGGCTTTGTCTAAGGCTCTGTTCAGAAAGTTTGAAGTACTTATTGTCCTGAGCAATCTGTCTACATTCTTAACGATAAACTAATTGTTCACAGCGCTGAAAAGATTTTGATTGACATTTGACAATCCAACAAAAAGAGCGCTAGACACCTACAGAAAATGTACGAGTGATGTTTCTTAAAAAAATTGCAATCAAGTAAATATTATTTTAGTCTGAGATGTGACAGCAGATTGACACATTTCCAATTCAAATTTCTGGCAGAATTTTCAGGCTTTTTACTTTTACCAAGCTTTTAAGCTACCTTTACCTTCAAATCTGAGGATAGAATTAACGGAATACCCCTAACTATTATTTTTTATGAAAATATATATAATTCATGTATACATGTATACCTTCAAATCTGGAGGTAGAATTAACGGAATACCTCTAACTTTTACTTTTTGATGAAAATATATATAATTCATGTGATTCTGTGAAAACCCAAAATACAGAATATTTGGGTGCATATGTGACTTTAAGTAATGAGAATATTCCAGAAACTCAGTTTTGGAAACATTCGATTCAATATCGATAAACACTAGTAACCAACGTCAAAACATTAATGATTCAAAATCTGCAGATTTGTTTCGAGTCAGCAGAAAGCATGTTTTCAGTAAGCAAAAAGAATGTTTTCAAAAGTAAAGAGATCTTCAGTCCACGATAAGGTTCGTACAAACTTAAATTTTCTATTAACATGCAATTGTTCCAACAAGTACAGGAGTCCATGCATGCCCACAAAAACTATCTGGTCAAATTGTCATGGCAACCAGCTACCTTCTGGACCTGTTGTGTATGTCAGCTTTTAACAGAGAATAGTTCAATCGACGCTGTACCTGAAATAACTTCTGGTGTGCGATCGTTAGTATAATGATATAGTTAGGGGACTTTATATCTTATTATGATTTAACATAATGGTATCTTCAAAGGCGACCATGTCAATTGATCAATGAGGAAGATGCCGTTCGAATAATCGCGCATGCTTCTTTTTTTTATAGTTTTGCTTAAAAGATACAAAACTAGCTGACGTCGCGCAAATTAGAAGGCTTCATTATTTTCTTGAAAGAGATAATTGCATAGAAAAATATTTAAGTTCCCAAAATATGGAAAAAAAACTAGTCTTTTTATCTAAAACGCCAAAACCGCATATATTCTTGATATTCTTAATTGCCTGGGCTCATTAATGAAGACGTTTGGTTTCTCTTTCATTTGCCCACGTATAAATAAAATATGGCTTAGAAATTCATAACTTGAAGAAATAGTTAAGTAGCTTCCAGACACGGGCCCGTATACGCCCAGTGATAGATTTCTGGTTGTATATATGATAAGGTTTATAATTTTCTTATACTTCTTTCATCAGGTACCGTACTTATGGTGGCTGATTTCTGACAGCGCATCGTAAGTTATCTCAGCGTGTTTTTGGAGAAAACGAAGTGAATATTGTTAAGCCCTGTTGGTTTTCACCAAGTTTCTTTCACTGTCATATAAGTGAAATGCCCTTGAGTAAGTCAACGGTGTTAAACTCTGAATAAATAAATCGATCAATACGCACAGAATGCTCCCAATAAATTGATTTTAATTGCCTGATCAATTGGTGTTTTATACGCCGTACTTTAGGTTATTTCACTTATATTTCGGCGTACCATCCCAATTGATGAATGGCATCACCCGAAGCGACGCCGGCGACACAAAAAACGCCACAATACGTTTAGAGGACAAAAAGAAAACACCAAAGCAAATCGGCTTCGTGATGCCCCTTAGCTCGGATAGCACCAGGGCACAGGAAACTCCAACCCAACCACCCGCTGCTCTCAATATATGTTTGTCAAATAATTTAAGTTAGTAACAAACCAGTTTTAGTGGCACCAGTTTCACATGAATATTCATCATACTGAGTAGCTAGGGCTTATTTTAAACTGTTTGTAAGTGTACTACATGACATGTCTAGATATGGTCACCAGACAATTGTACGTAGACCGTATAAAACAGCATCAAAATGGTTTCCAAAAGTACAACTGTGGCTATTTTTAATCATCGTGTCTGCTATACGCGCTGAGCCGTAATAGAGACATAGACAAATTGAAAAAGTTGAAAGAAGACCGCAAGATAACGCGATTTTTATCGATCTTTGTGGGGTTTTGTTTTTTATGTCCCTTTTATTTTAATTGAATTCTTTGTTTCTTTAATGAGGATAACCCACAGCCACAAGGCCACTAGGGAATCTCCTCAACATTAAAAGAAAATTACAGAGTACAAAATACCACATACATTTTCATAATAGCCTATATACATTCATTTAAAAGAATTTAATTAGTTAAATAAGTGTTTGGAACATTCAGTATAGACGCTAAGAAGACACCAATCTAGAATCTCATCCATTTACTTATATTTTACGGCTGCGTACAATTAACATACAGTGTTCTCAGTTTCGCAAACTCCTTTAAAGGGTGTGCTTAGACTTAATTAATTTCGGATTTCCTTAGCCTGCCTTCTACCGTGAACGCAGTGAACCTTGAAGCTTTCTTACAAATATAAAGATATTTGCAGGAGTTACGGTACACGCGCGAGGCACGCCGTTGTCACGGAAGCGCCAAAACATACCTGCAAGGGGGCATGTATTGTGTCTCCTGGCCTGGAGATTCGGACTAATTACGCACCTCGCCAATAGTACTTACACTCTCTGTAATATAATTAAATTTTAAAATATAATGAGCCGCCTCAACATTTACTTTATTCGTAACCCTATACATTATCCAAATTAAGAACAAAACGTAGCTTTAGGTCTTGGAAGAACAGTGAAGCACAATCAGTCGGAACGGTATCTCCGTGGTGTCCGCAGCCCTCCAGCCGTTGTCAAGTTCCCAAAACAACAACACATTATACACAAATCTAATCTCATTTTTCGCATGCAGTCGACTTATAGAGAGTCGATTTAAAATACATTAAGAAACTTCATCAAGGTATAAATATGGTAAGTCTTTTGATTTTCTACGGCTCAATATTTAATTTTTGAAAGAAAGTTCGTGCATTTGAGTCATGTTTATTAAGCAAATCTTCATATATGCCTGTCTGCTATCGATCTACGTAATAGTACTGATTTTATGCATTGTGTACTGCTTGTATATAAGACAAGCAAAATTGTCTTTCTCTACTTTTATACAAATCTATGTAGGTATTCGACTTTATATAAATTCTTATGGTGATTTTTCTTTACTGATTGTGTTCTTTGGCTAAGTGCGGCATGTATCGAGCTATCATTCATGCCTTCATACCTAGAACTGGAGGCACATTACCTGCGCAACTAACAAATAACTCAAGCGCCTTCACATTTTTTTGTGTTAGTATCGCTGCATACACTTTTGGAATACACCGTACCCATATAAGTGAAAGGCCCTTGATCACGGCGTTAAACATCAATGAACCTTTCTCTTTTGTTTTGTTTCACTTTTTATTGGATAGTCAACTAAGTTATTCTGTATTACTAATTCCACATTTATTTTAATGCAATTGTGTACAGTAGAAGTATTTATCTCGGCCGCGTCGCACTGAAAACCTTCCGAGAAAAAATCTTTATAGTTTAGAGCTCATCATAAATCGTAACCAAATCAGCCACCATACCTTCCCCTAGATATTTGTACTATAGAATAAGAGAGACTTCGGACAAGGAAGTCATGTTGGTATAGATCATATATTCCGGCTTTTTGTATGCCATTATAATCAGTTCAACTTTGTTCAAACTCGGGTTCTGGCTATAGCAGGGCCAACACGACTTCCTTGTTCGGAGTTTCTCGTATTCTATGTGACTTAAAACAGATCTGTTGAACAACTGGGAGATTCGTCCAACTATACAGCATAATTATGTTTAGGGGCATAAATTCTTGTTATATTCCCTTCTTTGTATGGACCTCTTTTGCTGGTACACCAGTGTTTCATTATTAACATGAAGCGAGTTGCATTGACGACGTTATATTTAGGGGATTCCCAAAATTAGCAGCCTTTTTATTGGTCGAGATTTTTTGGGGACAAGTATCGACCAATCAAAGCGCCGTAAACAAGCGAAATCCACTGAAGTCGTTACTACAAATCGCCATGTGTTAATTGTCTGATTTACAGTTCTATATGAAGTCTAACGAACACAATCCAGGTTATCTGAGTCGCTATACGCACAGTACAAAGTATAGGGTAAATACGTTTAGGTTCCTTGTGGACTTTTGTCCATTGCCTTGCTCGGTAACAAATCATTTACTTTGCAATATTCTATTTATGGTCGTCCTTTTTCATTTTATATTTCATTGTAATTTCTCAGGCAATTGTGTGTATAAAACCTTATTCCTTTAAGAGGTCTAACGTGCAAACTATGTTTAGTTTGTGTGTAGCATACCTAATAAAGCACGGTCACCTGGCTTGTATGTTTTGGATAGTAAATAAAAAAAAAAATTGTCCCTACCTCATTTATTATAGATATACACTATATAAAATAATGAGGTAGGGACAAATTAAATTTTTTAATAAAATCGATTTCTTTACTTTTCTTTCCATTTTTCTCGATTTTGTGTCCGTCGCAAAAATAATAAACACGCAAAAGGGTAACTTTTTGATAACATAATTATTTAATTTACTATCCAACACATACACGCCAGGTTACCGTGCTATAAAGACTACACGTACAATACAATGCAGGGCATGTTCACACGTTATACACTTTATGTTTAACACAGGACCTCGTATTTAATCGTTAATTCTTTGTAATAAACCTTCAACGATCTCGATTGAGTTAGCCTTACGTCCTGGAGACACAATAAAGCGGTATGTGTTTTCCACCTTCACTAACAAAGGGTTTTATTACGAGCTACTCTACACTACAACCCTTGGTCGACCGAACATCTGTAAACGGAATGTACAGTGACGCCCTGTGTTGAATGAAGTAATCAAGCTTCGAGCTAACTCCCTGTATGTTAAAATTACATTCAACCAACCAGATTGCGCTTACAACTTTCAAAAAGTCAATACGGCATCACCCAAACTACTCGATAAGATCAAATCTTGTCAAGTTTGCGAGATTTTCAGTATTCCAAAGTTGACAAAAAACGTACACAGTACAACGTGCAGGGAGTATTCTCGTAATGTTTTATCTGATTGGCGCCTACAAGTTCCGAGGCAACCAATCAATTTCGTGGCTTTATATTCTGGTTTCATACGCTCGATCCGTCAAGGGTTGTAACAATCGGCAAAACCTCGCGTGATTTCTCATTATTTCGCTGTCATGATGTGCGCAGTACATTCGATGGCTTCCGAGTGAGGGTTGTAATGTAGAGTTTAGAGTACCTCGGAATAAATCACTTGGCTAGCGAAGGTGACAATGTATCTCTAACGTGATAACGAAAAATCCGCGCCTTCAGACCACTCTTTCTATGGTCTGTCTTAATAATCAGGCTCACCAATTGTTACGCTTTCTTTCTTTTTATATATTTTTTAAACGTGTGATTTGTTGCAATATTTTACAGACTGAAGGGGAAGATGTTCAGACAACTGAAAGAGTCCTTAGCGAAAAAGAGGAAAAAGGTGTGTAGTCCGTTAAATTGATTTATATTGTGTTTTAATTGTGCTTAAAGCTTTTTATAACCTGTTGTTCAAATTGTACGAAAAACATTGAATTGAAATATAACTTTGAATTGAAGTGCTATTCGTTTAAATTTATTTATTCTGTTCTTTGAGTATGTTTTATGCCGTCCCCGTTTATTTCGAGTGTATCCCAGGTTTTAGTCAAAATATAGCTTGGGAGAAACCAGCCTTAGTCCCACTGGTCACAGACAGCTACTTTTCTTATTGGTTTCCAATATGTATTTTATAGTCATGGAATAGGCTACGCTCACTCATAATATTATCTCAATTAAGATTAAGAAATTCATTAAATAAAATTTAAATTAATTTATTTTTTAACATTAATAAAAAAAATAATAATAATTCAAATTTAAAATGATTTTGGAATTATCAAGTCGAGTTAGTGTGTTGGAGGACTACATGACTGTGTTGGTATTGGCTAATGATAACAAATATAGACCTAATTAAATTGCCCCAACTGTTTTTCCTATATAAATACCATTACACACGCATACTGTATCGGCTGGTATGTGTGTCTTTGTGCCTGACACAAATCCCTTCTTTTTTCGCTGAGATGTGATCGAAACAGACGAAATTTCTGACACGGCTCAGAGTAAAGCATAAAAAATAGAAAAGCTTTCGGCGATTGATTGAAATTAAGGGAGAAGGTCTACTTCGAGATCTATCTGACCTCGAATCTAACATGGCGAGCCATTGATTGACCACGTGACACACTCAAGCCAATGAGAGATCGGGAAGTATGATATAATCTCACAGTATTTCATATAACGAATTCAGTTAAATTATCATTCGGCCCTATAATTATGCCAATGTATTGTTTATACACAGATATCAAGGACACTTTTGAAGAACTAGACAAGAATGGAAACGGAATTATTGAGGCCTCGGAGTTTGTTGTAGCAATGAGAAAACTGGGTGAAAATCCCACGGACGAAGAAATAGAAACTGCCTTGAATTCCATGGACCGGGATAGTAAGTATTCATCGAAGAGACCTGCATATATTATTTTGTAAAGAAGGATTGTTTTTTTAAAGTAACATAAGCACTCAAAATTAGGGTTTTACAACAAATTCTGATTGCCTTGATTTTAACCAACTTTAAAGTTTGTGCATAAACTAAAACAATTACTTTGAAATGAAAATTATTAAGTTGGTTCAAGGCTAGTAGACAGGAGAAATCATGCAATAATTCGAATTCAGCGCAAGGAAGGCCGGCCATTTTTCCTCGTATGCCTCAAGTAAAGCTTTTTGATCTCGCCGGGTTCATGACCGTATATGGAATGAGTTAAGATTTTGAATAGTGGATGGGGACGGGCTAATTAACGTTTGACTTGGTGTAGCGTCGGTACATCTTAGGGTGGCTCAGTTATGACAGCTGATTGACAAAACTTGATAGAAGGAACTTGCTATCAATGCCGACAAAACAAAAGTTGTTATTTTTCAAAAACGTAAACTAAGAATTACACCAACATTTTACTTAGAGGGAAAATTACTGGAGGTCGTCGATAAATATACGTACCTAGGCATTTCTTTGAGATGCACAGGTATATACTCCATCAATAAACTTATAAATCAAACTAGTAAGGCTCTATTTGGTGTAAGAAAGAAAACAACAAGGTTTTCACTACCTATAGCTTGCTCAAACTTTTCCAACAAATGGTACAGCCAATTCTCCTGTATGGTTGTGAAATATGGGCCTTCTCGAGTCTCACTGCTATAGAATCATTTTATCTTATGTATTCTTAGAGTCTACTTGGCCTAAAAAAAAAATCCACACCAAACTTTATGGTCTATGGCGAACTTGGTATATATCCATTGTGTATAAATGTATCTGTGAAATTGATATCATTTTGGGTCAAACTACTCAATGGCAAGGAACAAAAACTGTCTCAAACTGTATACAAATACATGCATTCAAAACGCCACACATATAGCACTAAGTGGTTAACTCATATAAAATCAATATTGTACAGCACAGGTTTGAACTATGTCTGGGATAAGCAAGCGAAAAACACCCTTGTACATTGCTTGAGCAAACGCTAAAAGACCAATTTATCCAGAAATTCCACGCAGACCTGTCATCATCAAGCAAAGCTATTTTCTATAAAATAAACAAAATATCTTTCAATATTGAAGCATATTTGCTTTGTCGCAATGAGAGAACAAGAAAAATATTATGTCGTTTTCGAACTGGAAACCACAAACTTCCAATAGAGCGAGGCAGATGGG
>JAVFBZ010003003.1:0-12499 GCA_032466195.1 Katharina tunicata
CATCAAGATCGCCAGATCTTAACCCTATTGAGCATCTTTGGGACGAACTGGACAGACGTTAACGCCAGCGTAACCCAACGCCTCGGACGCTTCCGCAACTGTCCTATGCACTGCGTGAAGAATGGTTTAGGATTCCACGTGCCCGGATCCAAAGACTCATTCAGTCTATGCCAAGGATTCTACGCGCAGTGACTGCAGCTCACGGCGGCCACACAAGGTACTGACTTCAGCGCCCTCGTGCGGCGTTTTTCGGTGACGAATACGCCTCCGCTGCCGTCCATAGCAAGAACATTACTACATACTTGTACCAACTTTAACTGTGCTACCCCCAAAAATTACTGAATTATCCTGCTTTGTATTAAAGAGATAATTCTATTAATATTTTGCACACGAATTTACTAAAGTATATAAGGCTCGTAAGTACTGCTTACTGCACACTTTGTATCCGGAAAAGAAAATTTAACATAAAAAATATAACTTTTTTGAAAAAGCCAGTTTGGGATACATTTGCCAGATGACATGTTGGTGTAAGTTTGGAAACAAACCAGATAGAAAAATCTATTGAAGTAGCGCTACATGTATGTAGATTCGACTATGCTCTGTTTTTTTCGATCGAAAGGATAATTTACCCGCAGATAATGTATACATTTTATAAACAATTGAATGTGGCTTATTTCCACGAATTTGTGAACACTCTAATTTTCTATATCTGAGACCTTATCGACTTAAAAATGCTTCGTACGTATCTATAGGGTCATGGAGATGCCGACCTTCTTTAACACTGATGTAACACAGACACAATAGCTCTAACATGACTTGTACAAGAAATGTTATATAATTTGGAAATGGTTCACCTGTCAAAAAAGAAAAAAAAAAACAAATGCCCTCGGCCGAGTGTCAGTCGTCCACTCATGGTTAATCGCACACCGAATGTTCTCGGTCGAGTGTCAGTCGGCCAAACACGGTTAATAGCACGCAAAATGTTCTCGGTCGAGTGTCAGTCGACCACTCGAGGTTGATCGCACACCAAATGTTCTCGGTCGACTGTCAGTCGGTCAATCAGGGTTAATCGCACACAGAATGCTTTCGGTCGAGTGTCAGTCGGTCACTCGGGGTTAATTGCTCACCAAATGCTCTCGGTTGAGTGTCAGTCAGCCACTTGGGGTTTATCGCACACCAAATGCTCTCGGCGTCAGTCGGCCAATCAGGGTTAATTGCATACTGAATGTTTTCCGAAATCGACCAAAAGCGCAGGAAAACAGAGATATCTTTTTCCTAAATTGATACAATCTGGCTTCTAAGCATAACACAGATGGAAACGTTCGAATGGTTGCTTCAAATAAAGACAGCCACTGATCAGTGAGCCTTGGTCTCTTGGAGGATAAGTTTGTACCAACATAACTTTTGTCCGCCTCAACATATATCTACACTTCAAAAACTTCCAAGAAATGTCAAAGTTATAATATTGACATTAGTTCAAAGAGCAGAGAAATAGCTATGTTGTTTATTGCAGATAACGGGGATAAACTTGTTTAGTGAATCAAATGTGTTCTTTCAATCTCAGCAAACCATCCGATCCAAGCAAAACAAAGCTCTAAATCGCCCTCACGATCGAGGGAATATATGTTATAGGTAATGCTGGTAGCATAAATTTACTTTCAAAATAAAGTTCCAATCATTTATTATGAGGCTATACACCAGACCCCTGAGCTTCCGTACGTGTTTACACTGAGAAGAACAAACTAGAGGATATGCATGTAACAAGGAATAACTACTGAATTATTTTGATGAATTGGTTGATCCTTTAATCCCTTATTTATCAATATAATGGCTAAGAGACTGGCCAGAAGCCATCCAGTATTCTAGTTGCTTGGTCTTACGAAAGACAATAAATATTGGTTGATTTATATGTTTTGGCCATACAATTGAACGCAGTAAATGTTAATTGCATTGAACTAAAAACCTCCAGCCACCTATATCTATCCATTGGAGCCTTTAACAAGTTAGGCATGGCCTCTGTGTAGCAAACAGGTGTTCATGTGTATGCTATTTTCCTCTAGCTGTAATAATTAAACGTTAACGTTCACCTGAGACTTTCTCATGGCTGCACCAAAAATATCTTGTCTGTCACTAATAACCGTGTTTAAGAACTATTACGGGCTGACAGACTTTGAACCTGTTTTGAGTTTAGTGGGAGTAGATGACCAGGTTAGTCTGCCCGCTTTTTACTGCTTGCTGTGTTACGGTGTACTCAACAAACCATCTGATTGTCTGCTTCAGAATGCTGTCTAGTGTAGAGGTATCCTAAAACAAACCTAGTCCTAGTGATTGCTTCTGGAACGAACCAAAGAATAGTTCAATTGTAGTGCAACTCCTAAGAACGAAAGACTTGCTTTTAATACCAATATTTCGTCGTTTTTTTTGCCATCATTAGGAGAGTAATGCGAGAGGTGACATGTAAATGTTTATACATACCAGATATTTAACATAAGTTAATGCAAAAACCGATTACGATAAATAAAAACATAAGAGCCATTTCCAGCCAAATAAACTACACTATACGCGAACTAACATATAACAACAGCAGATAACACACTGGGAATACCAATAAAAAAAAAAACATGCTAATTAAACAAGATTAGTTCTTTAGTGGCTAGGGTTTATTAGTCGTTTTAAACTCAGTACTGCTGGCGCTTCCTTGAAGAGGAGAACTGTTCACTGAATGTGATGCCGTCTAGGAATAGGCAATCGAAATTAGAATAAAGTATTGTTTTAGTATGAACATGCAACAGCACATTTTGTAGGCGAGGTAAGTAATATCGTAAGAACACGCAAATCATAAATTTTGTTAAAAATTTATTTAAAATTATGAACTTACTAGATTATGTGAACCAAAAGAACCGCCGTATCCTTTGGTGAGTTTGTAATCCTTTGTTTATATAACAGAAATGTTCATTGAGGATAGTGGTTATTTTCCATCAATAGCTTTCGGCTTTTTACAAGACAGTGATATTAAGGGGAGTAACTAAGTCTTTGTGAAATAGAAATGGAGTTGTCGTAGCTGGTTTTGAGCGCTTCGACATATAAAACTTAACCGACTATTTCTGAAGCAAAGGGTCAGTCTATTAAACCTACATATCTAGAACATGAGATTATTTATCGGCTTCAATTAGTCGATATCCCTGTGCCAGTGTGATTGCTCTTTAAAAAAATATATAAGCCAACAATCATTTGAGTTCAACCAGATTACGGTTGATTAACTTCCAAATAGGTGAACATTTCTCCCTTCCTGGTCATTCGGTCATAGCTCATTTTGAAATCATGCCGATTAAAAAAAATATGTTTTTCCTTCTGAAGAGGAAACTAAACGGAAACGCTTGGAGAGAGAAGCTCATTGGATTAAAACACTTCAAATTTGTATTCATTGGGTTTCAACCTTGAACCCGGTAAAGGGTCCATGGTAGACATTATTCCATATTACAATATGATCAGTCTAGCACCAGGTTTGCAAGTCTCCTTATACAGGAATATAAAAACCTTGTGCCTAAAATGATGAAGCCTCTATCACAGAGACCTATCATAGCGTACATAAAGAAAAAAAGTGACAAGGACCTCTTGGTTAAGACGAAACTCCCTTCTGTATCAGATAACCCTTAATTGCCCTCATCTTTATTTGGCCGGTAGACTAAAGGGTTTACTACTAACTCTAAACGATATATTTTTCAGGTTGTGCTAACTATCACCCATACCTAATAGTTATGTGTGTTACATATTCTCCACATATTTATCTTCACAATATACATGTTACATGTATTGCCTTTTCTCGAGATACGCCTATAGGTTATCCAGAACAACTCGAGATTCAGGTCTATCTAGAAACTTGTCTCTGAGAATTTATCGTGAACATGAGATTATTTATCGGCTTTAATTAGTCGATATCCCTGTGCCAGTGTGATTACTCTTTATATAAAAAAGATATATTAATATATATCTGGAGCTCTGCTACACAGCGACCTGAGTTAGAATCCCAGTTGAGGCAAGTTTTCCTTCGCTAAACATTTTACATATATACTTGGATCCGGTCGTTCTTCCTTGACCATCTGTAACTCAGCTGGTAAGAGTGTTGGTCCTGCTAGTCAGAGCCCCTGGTTCGGATCCTGGTGGAAGCAAGCAAAATTTTGTTTCTGTATATGTAAATATATTATAGCAATACATAAAAGTAGGTACCGCACAGTAGCCCCACAAATTGGATGCGCTTGGGACTGCCGAGCCGCCCTCCGGACACCAGCTGAGTTGGAGCGTCCTTGCCGACATTAGGTACACAAGGAAAGTTTTCGGTGCCTGCGGACATTGCTGATCGGTTTTTAAAGAGATTTGTCATGGTTTCCAACCCAAAACCGGTAATGCCACATGAGCACATGGGCGAAATAGGCTTGAGTACAACGTTAACCATCAATCAAACAGAAGAAGTTATTAACACATATGTGAAGCTTAATATTAAAGATATATATTGAGTAAAGTATATATTATACATTTCACTTGAGGCTACAAGTATGGTATTCAGAGAAAAAGTAGAAAATATAATACGAGAAATGAGCTTGAAGTGCAGTACATGATTGAAGATATGAAACCATGCATTTGTTGAATACGTCACACAATTAAACAATTATTTACTTGATTTAGCCATTGGGCACACGCAGCGCACATAGTACATTGTCGCAAGGTAATGGTGCTAATTTGGTTGAAGTGAGAAATCCAGGAATGTTGTTTATGTGGTCAACACGTTTGGGATACACTTAACATCACACCCCTCAATAAACATCAGTGCTTGTGGTGATTTCGTGAACAAATGTGAACAAACATCCCACAAACATCTGCAATTCGCTTATGTAATACCAGCGCTGGTGTGTGTCTTGGTCAGTTTAGTTAAAGGCTTAGCGCAATAAATCCACAGTACATCAAACGCGGTATTACGTCATGTGTTTCTTATCGCAGGCTGGTCAAGAAGGCCAAGCCAATGGCGTCTGTAGTCTTGCCCTCCACAGGGGTCAGAGTTAACTGCCATATGGATTTAATGCGACACAGGGCATGGGTCACTCCATCCTTATACCCTGGGAGATAACAGAAGTTGACATGACAGAGCGTGGAACCTTGGCCTAGGCTTTACAAAACTATCAAATCGGAATAGCCAGAGAGAGAAAAGGGTGAGTGATTGTAGACAGACCTAGTTTTGTTATAAATGGTTAGATTTGAAGTTTTGTCAACTCAACATATTTAGTGGTATTATACTACAATTTTGACAGTGACACCTTGACTTGTATATATAATTTATAATTGCATCTCATTTATCTAGTGATGCTGACGTAGTCGTAAAGTATAAAGCGATGCTTTTGATTTCTCTTCCCTATGTTTATGGCGGGAAGTAGGCCCAGAATAGGGCTGGCTTACGATAAGTGTAACAAAACACTGTGTAAAAGGAAACTCGTACAGCATTACCTAACTTCTGAACGAGTTGTTAGGTGGGAAACTCCTGTTCCCTGGTACTCTCTGAGCTTTGGGGCATCAGGAGACCGATGTTTTGTGGCGTCTCGTCTTTCGTCCTGTACTGATGTGGACATTGTGTTACCAGTGTGGTTTAGAGGGGATTCCCAGACCCATTGGGCTGACAGTGCGTCATGAGTGAAATAACATTAACTAAAACGGCATAGACCTTGGCTAAACTCATAACGTCAAATCACTTTTTTTTTCTCAGATACATTTTGATTACTTTTGCTGAGTTCACTCAATTAAAACCGTAATTACCTCATGAGTACAGCTAGCGCGTGAGTTTACTCAGTTAAGAATGTAAGTATCTTATTAGATTGGGCGACTTCTTTAAACTAGGCAACGTATGTGATTAGCATATAGTGTCATCCAATATCAACGTTTTCCGTTATTGATATTTTAACCCGTTATGGTGACTTACACAACGGAAATCAGAAAACATACTGATTATATATTACACACGCAAGCATTTTTGAATATCGTATATTATTGTGCTGTATTTTCCTCTATGTTACAGACTCAAACCCGACCATGTGCCCAACGCGTGCTGTTGTTATCTGTTTTTTCGTGTGTAGTGTGTTAACAGCACAGCCTCAGATATATGATGATAACTTACCCGGCATGGATAACAGGGAAGAGAGCGGGGATGGTGGTGTCATTGAGTACGCTTTTAACATCAGTCGATTAGACGGAATGATTATGAAGGCTGTTGACAGGAAAATTGCCGAACTCCGGGCCAGATTTTTGTCCCAGGCTAATGGTATCTCTCCAAGACAACCGGTACCTACCAAACAAACAAAAAACACTGAAGATATTTCTGATCGAAAGAACAAATACAAATCCCTTGAGTATAGACTTTTCAAATTGTCAACCGACCTAGAAGGAACAAAGAATGCTTTAGAAAGACAGACGGCCCTTTTGGATCGTTCAGCGATGGCCTCTGATTTACACCAGCGGGAAACGCAGTATGTGTCCAGCCGACAGGATCGTCTCGAAAAGTCCATGTCTGTGTTGTCATCTAGACTAGACAAGCTGACTAAGATAATCGGGCCCATAAACCATAAACACTATAGACGACACATTAAGAGAAATAAAAAAGTCGGCAACCAAGAAACCATTGGAAACACCTATCCTAAAGGTAATTGTAGTATTTAACTAGATTTCATATGATTCAGTTTGTTTCGTGTTCATGTGTAGCTGCAAATCAACCCGTAGCCTCTTCAAATATTCACCCGATTTCCGATCTAGCCAGGTTTTGTTAACCTGAAAATGCACAGATATGAGTATTAAATTGTTAAATTTGTGAACATATTGGTAAGTTCAGTAAATGTTGGTTGAAGTTATTTCTATGTTGGGTAGCGAGTGGTTGGGCAGGAACTTTCTGTGCCCTGGTGCTCTCTGGGCTGAGGGGCACCATTAAGTCGATTTGTTGTGGCGTTTAGTTTCTTGCCAGTGGCGTCTTCGTCTGTTGTCGGTGTCGTTGAAGGTTGTTGCCTTTATGTGCTGCCAAGCCGTGAAATAACCATAAGTACGACGTAAAACCTAAATATTCGAGAACTAATTTTTTTGCTAGAATTTACAATATTTACACGATGGGACAATGAACGAGCAAACGTAGAAGCAAACATATTTATACAATGTATCCCCAGTGGGATCCGGTCAAAACGGCCCCATACCTGTATTCATCCCAGTATATATGTTAACAAATAGAAATCAGGGGTTTTGTTAACTGTACGATTTATGTACGATAACAAACGGCAATGTATTAACTATTGGCGATTTGTTGCCTGACTCTGAGGGTCGTGGGTTCGATTCCCGCACGTGTCTCAGTCTGCAATATTTTATGAACTAGAATCTGTTCAGCTTCAGAGAGTATTATCCCAAAAAAACGAAAATACTGTTAATGGTTACTTTCTATTCGAGACATAACATATTTTAAGGGTATATAATCTCTCATGCGTTGGATTTCTTGATTTTCCAAATCCGGGGGGATTTATAGTGGTCGGAAAGAAGGCGCAGACAAGCAATCGTAAAATTAACTTTAATAAACGTTTCGAGACGTCATACAAGTCTGTTCACTCTCCGAAAAACTTCTCCGTCATCTTTCCATGTCTGGAAATTCTTTCATTTTTTTCAACGAAAATAAACTAGATTGGGTCTATCTACTTTCACTTTCAATGCTATCTATCTACCTTGTGTACTGCCTCAACCATAACAACGCTGACAGATTACGATGTTAAAGAAAATTTTCACCAAAAACAGACGTTTCCGACATTCTTATTGTCAGTTATTACCGGTCCGACGATTTACCCAAAGATACCCAAATATACCCAAAGATAGGTGAAATGTACCCAAAGATACCCCAAAATAGGTGAAATGTACCCAAAGATACCCAAAGATAGGTGAAATGTACCCAAAGACAGGTTAAAAATAGCGAAGTTTCTGACCACAAATATCGACTATGTTTACAATCAAAAGACGTACGATCGGCCAGTTGCCACTCTGTGTCGTCTAAGGGCCAGAACCCACTCATTTATGTTGTAAGTTATAATGGGAGTATTCTCCCTTGATTATTTATCGAAATAAATCGTGCGCCTTTCAATTGAAAATAGTCGGGGATTTTTAATTGCAAAGGTGTTGGTTTATAGTTGTTTTTTTACGACACCTATATTTTTTACCTCACGCAGTGATCCATCAAAGCACCAGAAAAGTTCTTACATATTTGATTCTATTTCAGACTGCGATACAGTATACACGAGAATGGGTCAGTTATTTAAGAAGGACTACATGATACAGATTCAACCGCACAAAGCCCAGAGCAGTTTCATGGCACTTTGTAAAGTGCTCAACAGAACAGGTATAGATTTTGGTGCCATGCCTGCATGGTATCAGGAAAACTAAGACTGCTCTGCGCTGTTAGCAGCGAACCATTTAATGTTGATTCACACTGCACGCTTAGTTAGAACCTAAAGACAAAATGTTAGACTCATTTTTACACACCCTGGTAACTATCGGAACTTCCTGTGCCCTGGCGTTCTCTGTGCGTCCTGTTTTAAATCCCATGATTGTCCTGTAGCGTATTTGTGGGATGACAGTGTCGGACTGGCACGCCGTCATATATATGAGTGAAATAACCTTAAGTAAACGCCCAGCCAAACAAACAAGCATGTTTACACCTGTCTGCAGCAGTGACAAAAACCATTGGAAGTTAAAGTGGCTTGTCGGAGGGTTTCTTCTGGACCTTGTTGGGATTTGTCTGTCTACAGTACTACCGCCTTTCAACAACACACCCATTTTACACACATCGTAAAATACTTATCAAATGAAGCGTAGAATAACGAACTAATTGTACCAGAATTGTGTCTATGTGCTAAATGAATTATCAGGGCCTTCCTGTGAGATAGAGCTTCTAGAGCTAGTAGAATCAGTAAGCTGGTTTGTTACGGTGTCCTCTGATTAGCTTGTTCTGTGTATGTTTGATGCCAGTGACGGCGGTAGTGGTTTTCTTGGCTTGTTTGTTTGGCACGGCGTAATATGGGTAGAGTAACACTAAGAGCGGCGCCAAACTCAAATTAAACAAATAAACAAACAAACAAACAAACAAACCAACAAAGCCATGCTTTTTATGGGTTATTTTATGTTTTCAGGTTGGACTGTTATTCAGAGACGATTCAACGGCTCAGTGGATTTCTATCGCACCTGGAATGAATATTCCAAAGGCTTTGGTTCCACAGACGGTGAATTCTGGATAGGAAATAATAACATCCACCATCTAACTAAAACCGGTAAGATTATTTACAATGTTCACTGATGAACCACACTGTTAAAAGCGACGTCCATATTCTACCCATAAGTATTAAATATAGATTGTTTGTATTAATTGTTATACTCATTATGGTTTCAAAGTCGTGGGGCTATACAGCGGTGACTGTATTAATAATTAACTCGTTTGTCAAATTAGTCGTTAATTTTATACTCTCTCTCTCCTGTCAATTCACTGCAATTGCTATTCTCTTAAAGCTGTCATGTCAATATTGTAACTTTTCAACTATCCGAGTTATTTAGCAGCATATTTATGTACGCTTTTTTATTTGTTCGTCCGCTGTAGGCCAGATGTCCCTACGTATCGAGTTCGAAGACTGGGAGGGTCGCGAATATTTCGCAGAATACGAAAAATTCCGAATCGACAGCGAAGATGAGTTATTCCGCTTACATGTAAGTGGTTACCATGGAAACAGCGGAGATTCCTTGACGTCAACTTGGGAAAGTCACGATGGATATGCCTTTAGTACGCATGACCGCGATAACGATGGGCGCTTTAATGACAACTGCTCGGAACATTTTCATGGGGCCTGGTGGTTTAATAGCTGTTTTGCGAGTCACCTAAATGGAAAATATTTACAGAAAGAAATACACAAGAACTTTTTTAAAAGAAACGGTATTCAGTGGAACACACTACATTCATACGCATCTCTCAAGTCTACCACTATGATGATCGCACCTAAACAATCGTCTAAGTATACATGAGTTTTGGCCAATTCCTTTTCTACACGACCAGAGATATGTGACAAAGAGACTAAGCCACCTTACATGTAAAGGACTAGCAGTGTAAAGCTGCTGTAGACACTATGTTTGATAGACGGCAAAGTATCTGGTTCTATTAGGCTGACTGTTGGTGGTATATCATATTTGACAACGAAAAACATTATATTTACTCTTGTTACATTTGTGTTGTTTACTGTTTATGTGTTTGACAAGTTTTCATACGGGGGTGGCGTCGTGGATCAGTAGGCTGAGCGTTGGTTGGCTACTGTACCCAGTACATGTTTGATTTCGTTTGTTGACCTCGGGTATTTCGGGAGTATTCTTCTGTGGAGATGGCGAGGGGTTTTTTTTGTTTTTTTTTCTCGGTTTTCAAACGATAACAACGCAAAGTCGTCCTAAAAATAAGATACATTTGATAACACGTTAAACACTTACAAACTAAATCAATGCATTACCACACCGACTTTAACGTCCGGTATAGGGAGGAAAGCGTGTAGCTGTACTGGTTTGACCTTTTTGGAAAGTGCCTTGCCTGGAAATTGTGCCTGAATTTCATGTGTAATTGTCAACTTCATTGTTTACCTTCTACAGTGATTCCACTATTTAGGACTCTTAGGCTATCAAGCAAGAAGACAAAGACATAAAACGTGTGACTATTGTTGAAAAGACGTTATACGTTTTATTATGATTTGTATTTGAGAAGGTTTTCTGCTGTACCATATCTAATTCAGCAAACACGATTTCGTAAGACCACCGTTAGTCTTAGTCACCACTGTGCCTGAAACAAATATCAGAAGACAAATAACAACTGAGAAAAGCCGTATGTGGTACATATGTACCTTATTGCCATGTTCGTTTTTACCGCTGCATAGTTACAAATTTACTTCTGATTAGGTTTACCAGTTGTTACTTTAAGCCGAAAGACTACCTGTTAGTTGATCTAAATATAAAGCACTAAGCTTTGTATCTGATTTAATTGACGTTCTATAACATTATTGGCAAATAAAGGTTTGCGGTTATTTTTAGCACACTTATTAAATATACTTCTTTTCGTTTGCCTATAGCATCCACATAGTTTTTGGTATATCCGATTGAATAAATATTGTTTGTTATAATTTTATGTCTATTTATCTGCATTTATATAGAGATCGATTAACTAATTGGTTGATATGTCAAAGCAACACAGGTTGTTGCTTTACAGGTAATAAGATAAGCAATGAAAATGGCATTTTAAGCTTAACATATTTAAGTGGCTTTTAGAAGTAGAAAATCACATAAGTCAAAGGGTTATATGCACTACAATTTCTGAGTGTATTTGACGCAACGTTCTCAATGTCTATACTGACATCGTTCTCAAGCATATATCTATACTGACATCGTTCTCAAGCAGAGGATGTCAATACACACATTGAACGCTGCGTTAAATAAATTGAGAAGTTGTAATCCGTATACTTTTTGCCTCGTTTAAAGCTTATATAACATTTAGAAATAACATCCATTTTGTGCACACAACGTTGCTACTACGGGCAGCTTTAAATACATTACAGATAAATACTGTAAGTTGTGCAAAGAATATTGCGTTTAAGAAGTGATTGGTTATGAAGTGAGCGGGTTATCTCACAGTGGGTGGTTGATTGGAAATCAATAGATCTATTGAGTGTTATTTAGGGTAGCATATACAATGGCCTAACTGATTTCAATCAGTCTATAAATCTATATGATCAGTCAGGGTCTGTATAAGTGCGATAATCCTATTAATCACTCAACACCTTGTCAACGGTTCACTATCAACGACTTGAACAAGGTGACGGGATACTCAATTATTTATAGTTTTTGATACGAATTTCAAATATTTATCTTTAAATGTAAGCAAAACACTAAATTTGGTTACTTTTGGTCCGGCAAAACCTTAAAAACAAATTTCTTAGGGTTTCCTGTTGAAAAATTATAGATGTTGGATGCTTAACAGACCATATTTTAGTTCGCGAACCCGTACTATTTCTTTGTGCCGTTTTTCACTAATTTCATACCATGTTTAAACTTCGGCCCCACGGGGAGATGTGGACCGACTTCAGCCAGAGTTGGGGGCTGTGGGAAGCTGTTCTGACTCGCCCAGGTCCCCGCATCACAGACTACACGGTAATCGCCAGCAGTCAGATTGTTAAAGTCTGCGTTTCTAGTGCCCTGTTCAAGAAATTAAACAAATAAAGGTGTTTGAATATTTTGTCCGTTGGCTATGACTTGAATTAGCCAATATGACTTATATTGAGATAATTTATATCTTCTTAATCAGAAAACTGACAGCAAATGAAGTACAACTGACGATATCTTGAACAGAGAATATTGAGATTTGAGCTACATTTCACAAGTTTTGTGTCATTATACATTTCGCAGCAGAAGGAGGTAACAT
>JAVFBZ010003036.1:0-12498 GCA_032466195.1 Katharina tunicata
CCCATGCACTGCATGAAGAATGGGTTAGGATTCCACGTGCCCGGATTCAAAGACTCATTCAGTCTATGCCAAAGAGGTGTCGCGCAGAAGCTCTCGGTGGCCACACAATATACTGACTTCAGTGCCCTCGTGCGGCGCTTTTCGGTGACGAATTCGCCTCCGCTGCCGTCGGTCCATAGCGAGAACATTACAACATACTTGTACCAACTTTAACTGTGCTACCCCAAAAATTTACGGAATTATCCCGTTTTGTATTAGAGAGCTAATTCTATTAATATTTCGCCAATGCGTTTCTTTTTTGACAGAGTATATATATGAACTAACACATTTTGTTTGAGTAATTCCGAAAATCTGTTTCTATCGCCGAAAACTCAAATATATTTTTATGTATAATAAAGTAGAGAAATATTTCGTTGCATTCTTCTGCCGGGATTTGAATCTCGGACTCTGGCTAGCTACAAATGCTCACGGTTGAACGACGATTAATTTCATCCAAGTAAATGCTGCAAATATATAAACACCTTTCCACTAAGCAAGCAATATTAATTCAAAACTTCCCTAATTCCCTTCATGACCCAACGATTTTTTAAGAAAGATCGCCCGGAAAGCCATGCTAGTTGAACTGACTGAAAAAATCTCAAGGAAAAGTAACAGCATTACAGAGGGTTCAACGGACTTTGTGGCGAGGGTTTAGTAAGCATTTAAAGAAAACTCCACTCCTGAGTGTGTGTTTTTTAGAAAACTGATCCACATCAACTGTTTTTTCAGAAACAACACTCTGATACATTAAATGTGTTAAAAAACAAACGACAACAAACACTTTGTACATTTTGAAAATGTATTTTTGAGTTTTCGGAGGTAGACTTACTCCGTCTTCAGAATAGCAAACGCCAATTTATTTTTACCAAGTATTGGTAAACCACTCAATGCTTTGATGTAATTCAAGATTAAAAGTGCTCTACAAAAAAATCACTAACGGGAATAGAACATTCGTCTTGCGCATGTCCCACCAATAGTAAAAGAAACGGCAACCTCAGTTTCCAGATTTAATAGCATGGAACAAACGGGGCGTTATCCTTCCATCGCAATATCATTGCAATTGACAATCTTGACAAAGGCCAGCAATACAAGCAAAAAATAGTTAATTTTTACCAAGTTGATCTCTATTTCAACTTAAGTCTGTTAATCGGTTAATTCAATCTGGCAGTTCTGATCACAATAGTATGGGTCGTATTAGGCGAGGGCTTATTGGGTGAAGTCAGGAACAATCATTAGCCTTCTCTATACCCTTCTGTCTGTGTGGACGACCAAATAGATAGCCCTTGGGGGAAATCGTTAGGCAATTCATACTACGTCTGCTGAACGAACGATCAAGAGAAAGGGTAACCTAATTGATGTACTAGAGAGGATTTTGTAAATATTGCTGGAATTAAATCGAAGAAAGCAATCCCGTTTAATTTTGAGTTCGTATTCCACGGCGCACATGTGATTTGTTATATCTACAGCCATCTTCCCGACATACTGATTTGGTAAAGAAATCAAATCAAATAAACGTACCCAGGACACAACTTCTTTACCAGATAATTGTGACCAGAAGATGATGGTAGATATTAAAAATCTCATATGTGTTGTCGGAAATAAGACGGAGTTGCTCTCTTCTATTTAATCCCGGCCATATTTACAAAATCCTCCCTATGACGTCAATTAGCAAACTCTCAATCTGGTCGTTCTAACCTTGTTCTTGGTGCTAATTCAACTATAACTTGTTTCATCAAATTGTCCATCAGGTTGTTAAGTGGGAGTTAATTGTAAAGTAGTCACAGCGGGGGAAATGGGTCCTTTGTCTTGCTGATCTTTTTTCCTGTAGGTAAATGAGAACACCTTATCGGAACTACTTCTCAGTGAAAAACAAAAAAGCCACGTAATAACGTTGAAGATGTAACAATTGAACGTGGTAATGGGTATTTTTTCCCAAACATTTCAGAAAAATAATTTTTTTTTATCTTTTTTTTAATTTTTTTTTAATTTTTTTCTTCATTTTAAAGGTTTAGTAAGACATGATGATATATATCAAGAAAGGTACATTATCTGAATAACAAGGGTTAATATGAACAATAGTGAAGTGTTGATTGGAGCGAAAACACAGGTGTCTAATTCATCGTTCTTTGAGGTCCGCTTACCCTGTTATCCCTGGCTATTGTCCGTGTTATTTAATTGCGTGGAAATGTAAAGTGTTAATTAGCAGAAGAATAAATACTATACAACAGTTAACAATCTTACACCAAAACAGATAAATCTGTGTAACATCTTTGAAATAAAATGTCTACAAACACCTACAAAGTTCCTTGAGTAAATCCCAATAAGCAGGTTCTTAGCTATCACGCTTAAAAATAAATTAAAAAAATAAATGTAAAGTGTTAATCAGCATAAGAAAAAATACTGTTTAACAGTTACCATCTTAAATTAAAACGGATTAATTTGTGTAACATCTCTAAAATAAAATATCTACAAAGACCTACAATGTTCCTTTGGTAAATCCCAATAACCAGGTTAGTCTCATTTGACAAATAAATTATCCCCCGTACAACACTAACTTATCGCCGTCTAACGAGATGTAATCAGAATTAATGATTTCAGCTAGATTATAGTATATAGAGAGCAGGCATGTTTAGCAAGATTACACGAAAAGAGTCTTAAGGGGCTGTTTAGAATCCGTGCCAATGATCTTAAGAGAAATAGAATAATAGCGAATTGGAGTTAGTGTCAGACATCTGGTTATCTTGCAGAGTTGTAGCCACAGAGTTCAGGCAATCAAAATTCCCACCATAGCTCTGTTTGACAAGTCAGCGACCCCTTCAACGGACGATGATCATTTTTCCATCAACTCGTCCCTCAGTTCATCATCTGCACCATGCGAGACAAATACAAATTGTTCACCCTATTTATTGAAATGAAAGTGGACATGAGAGGTTGTTTTATGTTCCGGGCTTTTCTAGCACTTCACTTCCACTACGAGAGCTGACTTGTACGGAGCTAGATCCCTTTTATCAGTGCATAGCAGCTTTCGAAATCTTCATATGTTTTATGAACACCTGACCTTAATATATCACAAGACAGTAGACGAGGCGGTATTTCCGGCGATAAAATTTGACGACAGGTTTACGATTGTGGAAGTGTTCATTTGTTGTTTGTTGAAGAAGAAAAGTTTAAATACATTGTCAACATGTAAAGTCCAATCAGATTAACTTCAGATTAGGCTGTTTTCATCGAATTATTCCTTTAGCGTCTAGAGAGTTGACGCTTTTAAGAATAGTTTGGAATCATCGAGTGCAGACATTGTTCATTGTTCTTGTCTCTTTCTGATTGATTCTGGTGACCTGATTTCTCAAATCACCATGTCACCTAATTACTGTAGATTGAATAACATTAAATGTAAAATATTACCAAAGTTAATCAGGTAAACAGTATCAGAATCAGTCCGTTAAAACAGCGCTTTATTTTTCATAAATGCAATGATGTGGATCACATTTAGAGAAAGAACATAAAGTAAGTTACATGACAAGTTGTTATGGATTAACTTTAACAAATAACATTTTATATTCTCTTCTCGGTCACGGAAATATTGTCAAGCAGCGAAAGTACAAATATATTACAATAAACCCATTTTATGTTTTGGTTTTTACCCGTGTCTCTGTTACACCAGTAATCACATTTGTATTGATTTTGCTTTTATAAACACAATTAACTTACAGTGTCTAGAGAGGTGAAACAGTTAATTATTTGACGACAGAAGAGTCTTTATGGACTATGAAAAATCTGCGCCGATAATATGTGGAGTAATATAATAAGAGCGAGGTGGATCAAATGGCAGGAATTGTGGTGTTGGCATATAGGTGACATGCAAAGGGATTGTAGCCTCTGAATTTCCGATTCTATCACCGTTACCCATTCGTTCAATCAGATTTGCGTCTGAAATGCCAATTAGAGATGATGTAAAATCCTAACCGACGATTCGAAAGAGGAGTGATAATAATAGAAAGTGGAATTAGCTTCAGTGATTTGGTTATATCAGATTGTGATTTACCGAGTCTATGAACCAAGGCATACAAGTGAACAACCCGTGGAGGCATTCCACAATTTGATCTGCTACTAATCGTTCAGCTTTCATCCTTCATAGCTGTTCTATCAAATCTCACAGGACGGAATACAATTTAACTGCCCAAGTTAACCCTTGTCATTCAGAGATATGCCGAATGGCACCCGAATAGTAGACGTTATTTCACGTTCTTCGCACGTTTTGATTGGCTCTCGGGACCATATTTCTCCACTCAGAGTGTCGATTTGTAGATGGTTTATCCTTCAACTAAATGTCAAATGTTTCCCAAGAGTATTGTGAATTTTCACTGTCATTATAAATCCTTTGTATTCTCTTGAACGCCGAAACAAATTCATGTGAATGTGACTTCCAATTTGAAGACGTTGCTCATATTTTTTCCAGTGATATTTACAACAAAAAAATTATGAACATATTGGGTAATTTGGAAATCTGATGACATCCTCTCAACATTTTTTAGAAACGAAATGAATTTGTTTGTCAAATTTGTCGATGTATATATCAAACCAAAAGGTTTAAATTACATTCACCTGTAGAAGAAGTAAACATTACGGCGTTAGCAACTATAGAATCATTGGATCATTTCTAACAACTAGATTATAATTTCAACACTTCAACAGACTTTGCTTACATTGTACAATATGGTACAATACGTGTGATGTATAAGAGGCCGTAATATCCCCACCTGTGATTTTTTTAGAAAGCAGAGCACTTTTAATCTCGAGTGCATCCAAGTATGGAGTGGTTTAACAATACTTGTTAAAAACAAAATGATATTTGCCATTCTGAAGATGGAATAAGTCTACCTTTGAAAGCTAAAAAATACATTTTCAAAATGTACAAAGTGTAACATATATTTGTTGTTTTGTTTTCAATACATTTCATATTTTACCGAAAAATGAATACAGCTGATCGCTTTTCTAAACAGGTCTAAAACACAGAGGAGTGGACTAGGTGTTTTCTTTAAATGCTTACTAAAGCATTGCCACAAATTCCGTTGAATTTTGTTACATTTCCCGGCGATTTTTAAGTCAGTTGGAGTTGCATGCTTTTCCATGCGATCTTTTGTGGATAAATCAATTTGCCGTGAAGGGAAACAGGGGAGTAGAGTGGATAGCCAATTGCCTGTGAACTCAGGCAATTGGCTCTCGTCTAACACGTCGTGGCATTCGGTTGAAACTAGCTAAACTGATTTAACACAGGTTCACACCAAGCGGTGTTAATAAACACAAAGTGAGAACCAGAAGTGCATTGGACTGCGATTCACGTGATTTCATTCTGGAGTCAACCGGAATCATTTGAAATCATGTTTATATTGCCTGTAAGTCACGTCATGTGACGAAAGAGATTTTCCGTGATTTCTTCCAGTTCTAGGTAGATGTTAGTTTTTTTTAATTTAGCTATAACATCACACGGAAAATTAAAAAGATGTCAATTCCTATAACTAAAAAAAATAGCAAAAGAAAATCAATTCTGAAAGACCACTTATCAAATCAGAGCGTCACAGTTCGTCGATGTACCCGGAAGTAAAGCAGAAGCTAACGAGACTTACAGAGCATATGCAGAGGGTACTGACCACCGGTTTTGCTTTCAAATATTACATATTTATTCCAAGTTCAGAGTTTTGTTTACAAAGCCAAAACCTGAACGTAGAAATTGGGCGCTAGAGTTGACACTCTGCTTCCATTCGATTTTTTAAAAATGATAGCGTTGTTCCAGAATGAAACAGGACGTGTCAGGAATAAGAAACGTCTTTGTTTGTCCCATTGAGTTGTAAGGGTTATCATGAGCAGTTAATTTCTGACCCTCTACTCCATGTATTTCCAAAGAGGAAATATGAATGGTTTAAGATGACTTGACGAGAAAATTGTCGCTGCTCCCTGCCATGTGGTAACCCGCCTGCCGGGTTTATAAAATCGGAGTTCGGTGCTCTGTCAATCATAATGGCAATACACCCTAATATCCGAGCCATGTTCACATTATCATCACTCAATTCCTCATCAGTTCCTAAAGATTTTTGGCCCACAATAAAACCACAAAGGAACTGGTGATAAATCTACTGTTATCCTCGTTGAAAATAATAAAATTATAAATGACCAAGAGTAAGTTTGTACCATTTTTAACAACTATTTTTTTTAATATTTCTAAAACATTTGGATCTAATACTAATATAGAAAATGCTTGTGAAAACATTACTCCTCTATCAGATCAATTTGAATTTAAAAAGGTGTCTCAATATGAGATATCCTCTATTTTGAAGTCCTTAAAAAACAAAAATGCCACTGGAATTGACAACATCCCCATGAAAATTTTAAAAGCTGGAAAACTAAATATCATTCTGCCTTTGACCACACTGATCAACTACACCATTTCAACGGGTGAATTTCCTGTGAGACTTAAACAAGCTAAAGTTCAGCCTCTGATTAAAAGGGAGTGTAATGTAAATAAGGAAACTATAGACCGGTGTGTATACTACCTTCAATTTCCAAGATTTATGAAAGAGTGATTGCCAATCAACTTAACCAATATTTTAAAGTATTATTCCACCCTTTTCTAGGCGGATTAAGGAAGGGTTATGGTTGTGAGACCACTCTTCTCAGATTATTGGAGGATTGGAAAACGGGTATAGATAACAACCAATATTGCGCAGCAGTTCTTATGTATGCCTCATCGCCTATTACTGAAAAAAATGAAACTATATAGGTTAACAGACAGTGCTGTTAACTTAATACTAAGTTATCTCTCTCAGAGAAGCCAATTTGTTAACATTGGTTCAAACTATAACCCTTGGAGAAGTATTGAGAAAGGGGTACCCCAAGGATCAATCTTAGGTCCCCTATTATTTAACATATTCATAAACGACATATTTCATTGTCAAAAACAAAAAATAATGTCAATTATACAACTACACCGATGACAATGCATTGTGTAACATTTCAAATAATTTAAATGACTTAAAATCAGGTTTGGTTGGGGACTGTAAACGACTGCTTGAAAGGTTATCATACAATGGTTTTCAGGCAAATCCCGAAAAATTTCAGGCTTTTGCAATAGAATTTCAGAAAAACCTGATTTCTTTCACTTTTGACTATAAACTGAATTTCATTGAACATATCTCAAACCTGTGTAAGAAAGCATCCCGACAGGTTAATATATTGAAACGCTTGACTCCTCTTTTAAATACCAAGTGTAAGCTTGCCATATTTTATTTATTTGTCTCGTCCACTTTCAATTATTGTCCTTTAGTTTGGCATTTTTGTTCCAAAAATAACGCTACAAAGTTAGAAAAAATTCAGGAGAGGGCTTAACGGTTTGTCTTTAATGACTTTGAAAGTGACTATGAAAATCTTTTGGAAAAAGCAAAATCTGTCAAACTTTTACAAGGTAGAGAGCGACTCATAGCTCTAGAAGTATTTCGAATTTTAAAAGAACTTGTTCAAATAAAAAAAATTCTATTTACAAAATGAGACAAATAAACATGGTTGAAATTCCAAGGGTAAAAACTGAGAACTATGGAAAAAAATCTTTCCGCTTTGAAGCTACAACGATTTGGAACAAATTGCCAAATCACATAAAAACATGTCCTGATGAATTCAATACATTACTTTGCAAATGGGACGGGGAAACTTGTTCATGTACAGCATGTAAACAACTGTAGATTTTATCTAAAAAAAAGGCCAACTTTTAATAATTTTGACTGAATAAGTTGTGTAATTTATTTATTTATATATTAGATTTGATATAAAGGTGTTTTAAATATCATATGTGTGTGTGTGAATATATGTACATATATTCATATATGGAATGAATTTTCAATGTTTGTGTCTTAAATTGTATTTAAATACTGTGCATTTATTTAAAAAAAATGTTTTATTTTATGTACTAAGTTATACATTGTTTTTTTTTTTATGTTTTATGTGTTTCCATCTATCGGTATAAATAGCTCTTATGAGCTACTGTTGTCTTACCTTATCTTACCTTATCTTCATGGTATGCTGTAACACAGTCCCTAAAGTCTTATTTTTTGTATGATCTCTAGAGACACTGCAAGATAATAAGGTTAGGTTAAAGGTCGAAATCTGTTTAAAATCTGATAACCGCTGTCATAATTACTTAGTTTGAACCAATTAGAATAAACACAGGGCTTGGTCTGAAATATGAGTATATGAAAGACACAAGTATGTCTATGGAATCCGAGTTACCTTGACTAATAATGTAAGTGTTGGATAGTAAATTAAGTATGCGCCATCAAATATGTGCCAACTACATCAAGTATATTAAATACTTCCAGGCGTTGTTACGCAAAGAATAACATTCTATACTAATTCAACTGCAGCTCGGCTAGTGACACTCCGATTACGTGACTTTTTCAATGTTTAGATTACATATTATATACATTAGCAGGCTATGCGACGTTGATAGAGACTGATTCTAATGTCTCTCTCTAACAATCTATGCACCATACGGTTTATCAAATATTGCTTGTCCAAACAAATCAAGGCTAAGAAATAATTGACACCTGTATTTTCTACAATGGTCTAAGACTGTCAACAAAACTGATTATTTTGCATAGTTAATATGGTAGAAGCTTGATGGCTACTGAATCTAAGTCTACGCTGTTGCCTAACGACCCAATACTATCTATTAGAAATGTTAACATATACAACTTATCCTCATATGCTCTGTTATCTTTCTCGAGTAGAATGGCGATGGACATCATTACATCTGCTTTGGTGTAAAACAGTAGGATTTAATTGAGGCACAGAAGAAAACAATTAACAGTATTACAACGTCTTGAGTTCACAACTCGATGGCGAAATTCATTGGAGGAAAATTGTGGAATAATAAAACTATTGAAAAATGGTCATATCTTTTAAACTAAAAAAATATATGTATAATTGGAGACTAATACTATAAGAGTTCCAAAAAACTGTTTTTTAAATGATATTGGAAAGACTTATTTGATTTTAATTGTGAGTGATGTTAAAACATTGATACCTAATTATATAAGGAAATATTACATAGTTTATGATCTAAGGCTTTATAGACAAAGACATTGCTCCGGTCAACTTTTTCTACTATATGTCTTTAGTGTTTTTGAGCTCGGGCCTTAAATATTAAGGCCGCTCAGATCTACAAGTTTCTCATTTATCAGCCATATCCTTCGTAATTATGCTGACATAAGAAAATCTATTTTTTTTACAAACGTTTCAGATCCAGTGTAAACTGACAAGAGCTTTAAAGAGACACACTAATACCAAAAATCTATCCCTTAAACACAAACTATGATATAAATTAAACCTCAGGAGCGATCGAGGGCGTTTCAGTGATATAAAATAAGTTCTGATACCCACAACATATCTGAGTTGAAGGGTTTATTATAAATAATTATTCTTTGTTCTACCTCTATAGATCGTCTAGGGAGGATAAAAAGATTACGCGATTAGGGACGAATAGGTGACCAAATTAGTCCACACTCTACTCTTAACCGGTTGGCAACGGTGATGGCTCAAAGTTTTAAAGACTGCGGCCACGTTGCGTGGCAGCGATATGCCATCATTCGTGGCACTAAATCGACCTCGCTATTATTATATTATTCGTGATATCATCGGCACGGATCTTACACAATCCCTAAACACTTTTCTCTTGTTAGCGTATAAACAGTGTCACCTCTCCAGACACCAGAAAGTTAATTGTGTTTATATAGGCAAGATAAATGCAAATTTGATTACCGCTTTAACAGAGACACGGGTTGAAATATTGTTGGTTTGTTATAATCGATTTGAATGTTTTGTATTGAAATATAATGCTTTAGCCGAGAACGGAATATAACAGATTTATATGTCAAAGGTTATCTAAAACTATTTGTCATGTAATGTACTATCTGGTTTTTCTCTGATTGTCATCCGGATTATTGGTGTAGGGGAAAAAAAGGGATGATTGAACGCACTGATATTGAAAGTACAATATTTAAAGTTAAATGTAATGCAATGTTACAAAGCGATACACTGATCGGAATAAACTGGTCCCCGGAGCCAATCAGAACGTGAGAGGAACAATTAATAACCTCTGATCCCCAAGTGATCTCCTCGCTATTTTATCGTCGTGCTATTAAAATACTTGTCAGTTATTTAGGCAGTAAAGGATGATTTTGGATGAAAGCTTGCCAATCTGGAGTTCATCTGATTGTACCGTGCATATTGACTATATGTTAAAACTGTTGACAGATGAATAGCACTTGTACTTCCAATGAGCAATGGCTGAAAGAACATATTTTCTTAGAAGACAATAATCCTGTGGCTGACAATTAGCATAGCACTTCCCGTCTGATCTGAAGTGTGATTTTAACAACATTTACTTGCAGTAGACTCTAATGAGTTAATTGTTTTAATGAATAATTAATCCACATAACAACAAATCCTCATCTCCGCTACCTTGCGCTTGTAAACATTTCAAATATCAGTAAGCATATCTGAACAGATCGAAATTTTAGAAACAAAATTTACACTTGAGGTTTGTTTCTTGTATGGTGACGGTCTGACAAAACTTCTGCTCATATGCAGTATTATCCCAGCTGTAGCTCAAACTTGTTAGATTAGTAGCGATAGGTTCAAGATCATTGTATTTGTCTCTCTTTGAAGTGATAAAAGGGGTTAGTCAGCCAACATTATAAAAAGCATTGTCCAGCGTAAGTTTGTCTCGAGGTATTTTGTTTATTAAGTCGGGCAGATTAGACATGGACAAGTTAACAAAGTGGTGTATGTGTTGAGGAACTGAGTAATGTGACAACATGAATCTTTCTTCATTCTTTGGAGTAGTCACATTACCCTATTATGTTAAGTTAGTCAGTGGTAATTCTAATATGTTGAGGAATTCTAACACAGAGTTTGAGTTTTTTGTCCTGAACACCGAGCCGTAAGATATCATCAAATCTAGTTAGACCCTCTCCAATGTTTTTACTCGACTATTTTATCCCAGTGAATACATCTATGAAAAAAGTAAATAGTTAATTTTTAGCAAGCGATACACTGAACGAAACATCCCGTCTTCAAAAGGAGTCTGTAGAGTCAACGAAGACTTGCCCGGGATATAAAACATCCTCTGATATCCATAATTATCTGAATAACTAGGGTTAACAATTTTTGTTTGTCACGTCTCCGAGGATCGTCCACTGAATGTATGAAAGTTGGCGAACTGAGCGACGAGTTGATGATTACATTACTGTAGTCCGCTTAGGGTCGCCTATTTGTCAAAAAGGGGTGGGAATTCTGTTTGCCTGAACTCGGTGTCTATGACTTTGCATCATGACCAGATGTCTGACACTAAAAGAACCAGTTGACATTTGTTAGGCTTCAACTTAAGATGGTGCTTCCTGAAGCGATCAAACGATTCTTGAAGGTTGGCCAACATGGACTGAGCGTCTTGGCCTAGCACTACGACATCATCCAGATAGACCAACACGGTTTTCCATGTGATGCCGCACAGGGCCCGGTTAATGGCCCTTTGAAATGTAGCAGGGGCATTACACAGGCCGAAACCCATTCAGACATGTTCAAATAAACCATATTTGGTCAAGAATGCCGTTTTATGTCGGTCTTCATGGTGCATAACTATCTGCCAATAACCGGCTGCTAAGTCCAGGGTGCTACAATATTTGGAACCGCTAAGCGTGTCCAGACTCTCTTCTATCAGATGGAGAGGAAAAGCGTCTTTGACAGTTTTAGTGTTTAGCTCTCGGTAGTCTATACAGTAGCGGACAGATCCGTCCTTTTTTCTTATAAGGACAGGCGTGGACGCACAAACAGAGTCCGAGGGTTGGATAACATTGAATCGAGGTGATTTTTCTCCTCGGCTTCGAATACTAACGGTGCACGACGCATATGTTGCCGTACGGGCGGGGCATCGCCGGTATTTATGCGATGTTGCACCCCGGAAAATTCACCTAAATCAAAACTTTGGGAGGCAAATATGTCCTGATAATCAATCAATAATTTTGTAAGCTGGGGTGCAATTTCCGATGGAACCTGTCTTAAGCTATCTTCATGTAAGGTTTTAAGTGTACCGGAATCGAGGTATAATTACTGGCATCTGGGAACACCTTGGCACTGGTTTCAGGGACAACTTGCACAGCTTGACAAAGCAAGTCCCTTTTTAATAAACGACGTCTTCGTCATTCCCGTTAAGAATCTCGATAGCAGTTCACAACACATAAAGGGCAAGATGGTAGGGGCCAAAATCAATTGGTTTAATGACGTAACTGTCATTAATGTCTACTAGGGGGTTCTATTTTGGCACTAACAAACATACCAATATGAGGCGGTATTATCACTGGGGTATCCACCACCACCAGATTAACCACAGGGGGGGGGGGGGGGGGGGGGGGG
>JAVFBZ010003046.1:0-12498 GCA_032466195.1 Katharina tunicata
CATGGTTCCGGAGTCGACTCAGTTGAGCATGGAATCAGCCCTTGAGTAGACTCAAGGACTTTTATAACCTCGGCCCCATGTCATCAGTTCACTATCGTGACAAGCTCATTGAAAACTAACTATTTATTATTTGTAATAAGAATTTCAAATTAGTATTTGCAGTAGCATAAAGTTTGAATAATTATCTTATAATCTAAGCAATTACAATTTTTTGTTTAATATTGAGCTGAGAGAGTCCAGCAAGACTGCTATCTAGAGCTCAATTTTCTAGCAACTGCCGGCTACAATTACTGACCGTGTTTCAAGTGTGTCATCATATGGGCCTCTAAAGCTCTCAATTCTTCATTAACAGGGCTATCATGGACCTCCTTCACTGGACTATTCTGTTTCTTTGTGCGGCGGCGTTTACTGGCTAATCTTGTGGAGTTTGTCTCTACAGGTTTGGTCTCTGTTGTTGTTTGGCCGTCGGCCTTCTCTTTGTCAGTCTTCTGATCAGGGGAAGAGTCTAAAGGTTTCTGCTCCCTCTGATCCACTGTCTCCACAGACAGTAGTCTCCTCCCGGCATCATTCAGATTAGTCGCTAATGTTCTCTGACCCAGAGTTCTCAGCACCTGTCAATCACAACAACAAACATAAATATTACTAATATTAAATTCTGAATGAATTGTTTGATGGTTATTTGGGGTTTTACGCCACACTCAATGTTATTTCATTTAAATTACAGCATGCCAGCCCAAACCACCCTTAATGGAGCTGGCAACATAGAAGATGTCACAATACACTTTACAGGACAAAAAGAGGACACCACAACAAAAAAGTGTTATCACCAGGTACATGTAAGAAGCAAATATAATTAAATTAAAATAATGAAACATTTGCTACGCAAGTTATCTTTCAGTTACTGTATGTATGTAATTATTGATGTAGCAAAATCAATGGATATATGGTAAACTGACTATGCAGATGACTTCATAAAAAGAAATTATTTGCACACAAGACAGAAAAAGGCAAAGGTAAATGTCTAAAAGGTTTAAATTGGGAACCAAAGGCAAATGAAAAATGACAAATGAAAAAAAAAATGTATTTTTTTATATCCCCCATAATTTAGTCAATTTTTATACATTACAGGTGTCACACGGTTTTGACATTGGGCAAGTTGCTCAGTGGTGTATAATTAAAAACTGAGGTCAGGTCACAAAAGAGACCATTTTTTTTGGCGAAAGTTCAAGTTTACACCTTTTTAAACAACTCAGCCCACTTGATACTCCATGTAACCAACATCAAGTGACTACTCTCACTGGTTAATCTAACTGGTGTCTCAGGCACTGGTACAGTATATATTTTTGTCAAGAGTAATCACACTGGCACTGGGATATCGACTAATTAAAACCAAAAACTTGTAGAAATGATTCACATGATGGCATGCACACCTCTGGCCCAAGAATGCTAAGTTAACAGTGAATAAAAAATACCATATTGTGATAATTAAGAAAAAAATAAGAAAATATTTTATACTTTTATTTATTTACATATACATTTTTCATTGTACGTTTCTTCTCTTTGCTGTGTAAATAAACATCTGCAACAGACTAGAAAGAATGTAAGGTACTTTACACTGGGACTGAAGTAATCAATATTGCTGCAGAACAACTTTGTTCATAGCTACCTACATACTGGTTACCTAGCAACCCTTGTGATAAAGCCATGCAATACAGACAAGGAGCATTAGTTGTCTTGCTATGCTTAAAAGAGCTGATGCTGAAGAAAAAAAGACACCATGTTGGCCTTTTCATTAAAACTTGGCTACATTTCTGCTATTAGCCTATTTAAATAGTGATTCAACTGTAAAAAAAGTTTTGACAATCTTAGATCACTTTCTTAGAATACATATTGAGAAAATATTAAACCTGAAATACTGGTGCTGAATTAACCGATGAAAGAAGGAGGATAATTTATGAATGCAATGACGCAGCAGCTGCACTAGGAACCAGGCCCAAACCATTCCGCTTCAAGGATGGGTATATAAGTGTGTAAGATCCTGTATATGAACGGGAGGTCCGGTACCATTGGCTCTTATGTGCTTGTGTTTCTTACTTAAAAGTGACTTACTCATCATTGGTAATTCATATTAGTGTTTCCATAGAGTGCTTTAAATGGTGGCTTTGACCTTCCCTTTTATTTTTTATTTTTTTTAATATTAAGAATAACAATGAAAATATTTATATGAATACTTTATTACAAAATATTTTTCCATGAGGTTATAGCAAATTCAAACTCCGCTGTTATTTCAAGGCAAATAAAATTAGTCACTCTCATTAAATGTCGGCCAGCAAAAAACTATCCTTCCAACCATTAGCATACATATATTATCTACATTCAGCAGAGTTCTTAATCCATTTGCAGTTCAGTTCATCAACATCTGTTTCATTTAATTCACAATATTGAATAGCCATTAAAAAAAATGAGTATCCTAGCCATTAATAATAAATGCTTAGCTTATTTTACTCATATGGCTCCGTTCCAGCCCATTTGGGTGAAGGAAACCATACTAATCAACTCTGTCCACACAGTGGAAGCCATGATACATTTACAGGACAGAAAAACAGGACACCACGTCTACAAAGAATTGACTTACTGATGCCCCTTAGCTCAGAGAGCACCAGGGCATAGGAGGTTCCTAGCGAACCACCCGGCTTTAGAGAAAACAGGCTTATGCATTTTATTACAATGCATCCTCATAAAGTCAGTGTATTGTTTATATTTGTTAGTTCAAAAAATATATTGAAGGGGAATAAAACATTTAAGGAACTTTCTGGCATATGAATAGTTGGCCTACCAATTTTGGCCAAAAAAAAAGTGTACCAGTTTTTCTGAAAATTGACATTTTATTTAACTACAGGTTATATTGTGACATTTGAAAGTGATGATACAGCTTTGATTTGCATAAACATAATTTAAAAACATATACGGGTCAATGAGAAATCTGAGATGTTCGCCTTAGTTTCCAATACGAATTGGTAAAATGATGTTTGTTGTTGTGTTGTTGTTGATTTATTTTTACTAAGGGTACTGTACATGGAAACATGTAGATTTCACTGAAAAGTAACACAGCTGACTTCTGGCTAACTGGCAGGGTAATGTCCTTTGGTTAAAATAGAGAACAAATCAGCACATTTACGTGCTGTCTTTGGAAGCTTTTATTGAAAGTTTCCATGTACTTCGCAACCATGTACCTTCAAGAGCCGATATGTCCTTAATAATAATAACAATTTTAAGACATGCTGGGAATTTACAGCAACCGTTTAAGCTTGTTATGTTTTATTGGGCTTTATACCATATTTAAGTATCTACAGAAAGTCATTCTAGATGTCGTTTGCAACAAATTTATGACCAAAAAATAAAAAAAAATAAAAAAAAATAATTGACTGGTGGACGCACCGTGCTTGTTTTTCACTTACATGTACATGTATACGGGGGCTGTGCATTCCAAGAGAAGGCAGCAACTAACACAATCAAATAAAGTTAAGTCACGTTGGAAATAATGTTTCTCTAGCTCATAGCCAGACAGTTTAAAAAGACAAAAAGTGTTATTTACAGTGCAAGAGGACAAAAATACTTTTCTTTAAACTTGACCCACTGAGCACGAGGGAACATGAAGTTCCTATTCGTTAGTAAACTCTAAAATGATAGCTGACTAGACGTGACTTAAATAAGCTCTTTAAACTCACCTTAGCCAGGTAGAATGTAATACAGGCGGTCATGTGATGTAAACTGTCTGCGATACTCGCCTGTCTTTTTTGACGGAGACCGCAAGGAATTTCTTGTAAAACTGCATGACATATCTCCAATATCTACAAATGAAGAAAAGTGGATGTCAGAAAAGCAAAATCATGCAACATTAGAATGTGGCTTAAGTTTCAGGGAGAGAAAAGGTTGAAGAATACTGTACTTTAGCATCGATTTAGGGTCAAAGTGCTGCTGCTGAAAATAACGTTTTGAAACAAACCACCAGCATGTGTAGGCACGTGCATGGGAATATAGCGCAGACATCTTGATAAAGTGACTGGATTAATTGACTACAAGGAGGGGAGAGGGTGGGAGGAATGGAATGAAAGGTCAGTCAAAAACTCCATTGGTGCTTTTTTTGTCGTCTGTATTATTCATTTTATTCTATACCCCTTTAAAGTGATGGACTTGTAGGAAAAAAACATGACATAAATTGTGCGTATGAAAAGGGTGATGTTATGCTTTAGACAATGGTCATTTGGAACAATGCCAGTTCGTTGCTGTTATGTAGTAACAAAAATGTTACTGGTAACACAATTATACAAAGAGCTGAGGAATTTCCTCAAAAAAGACTTTCAAGTTTATTGGGTTCGAGAGAAAAAAAATTAAACCAATTTATATATATATTTGTCAAGGGTAATTACACTGGCACAGGGATAATGAGTACATGTAATTAAAACCAATAAAAACATCTTATTTTCTATAAAAATTCTCAGAGACAGATTATTATATCATATGGACAAAAATAAATGGGAATATAAGAGTGTTACCTGCATGACTGGTACCGATGGAATCTTATGGAAGATGAGGGGGGCCAGTAGACCATAGCACTGTACCACACCCTGTAGAGCCAGGTTAGCCTCATTCAACCAGCCAGCAAGCTCCAGGGCTAATAACATCTTCTCACACTGCTCTAAACGATGTATCTGACATTTGAAGGGGAAAATTAAGATAACTATAGACAGACTTCTAATACATGTAAAGGTCTAATAAAAGGGACTTTGCGTTGCCGGTATTTAGGACCAGAAATTTTCTTTGTTTAAGTCCAATTAAACAATGCCGTGTACAGGAATATATCCGTTTACGGCGGTTGAGGACAGCTATACACGTTGGAAACCAGCAAGCAAAGGTAAAATTTAAACAAGAGTGTAGAAATTGCTTTTTAATTTTATTTTCATATTTAAACTTATATAAGGTAGTACTTTATTACGTTAAAATATTTACAAATATTCTTTATACTTGCTTAAGTGATTATGATATTACAAACTAAGTTTTCAAGATTTTGCATGAACCTAAGGCGTAGAAAACTATAATTCTCACATTACACCCGACCAAAATTCCACTGCAACGCCGTTGATTATTGTGTCATAACTAATGATAATATTCAACAGCATATACATCAAAGAGAGATGACATTTGATTTTTGACAATTTTGCCATTTGCCGCCTGAGGATCAGACGTATGGGCATTTGGGGTAAAACGATCGATTATTTGGGGTTTCAATCTGCTCTGAGGGTTGTTTTACTTATAAGAGTGAAGAAAACCACCGCAAGCTACACCGGCAACATAGAAGACGCCACAATACATTTACAGGACAAAACAACATATTGGCTTCCTGATACCCCTAAGCTCATCGAGCACCAGGGCACAGGGGGCTAAAGTTAGCACTAACCTGTCCAGCATAAAGTGGTCCGGAACTGCAAAGGACATCTGGGAAGAGCTCATTCTTTCTTATAGTAATATCCACCCCGATAAACAAACTGGTGAGAGTTTGACGGAGCAATACGGGAGAGGCCAGTGTCACCACACGCTTGTTCAATCTGAGATAGAAAAAAATAAAAATACATCTCTTGTGTCATTATGCATAAATAAATACATTTCCCACCCAATATGATTTTGTAATACATTAATAGTGTAATTCCTCTTAACGGTTGAAAAATGACGTTATATATTAACAAATATTTACATACCATTTCTTCAATGGCCTGAAGACTTGAAGAAAAACAATATTTTGAAACAATAAAATATGAAAAGGATAAGTTAAAGATTAAGAAGCTTCAAGTGTGTAGCAAAAGCCAAAAATTTTGACTGGCACTCTCTATCAGGCCAGAGATAGCTACAAATAAATAAAAATCTTAAGTCAAGGCCAAGAAAGACAATTATAGGGACTGGACATTATCAGTCCTAAAATAGAAATTTATTAAAGTTGGTATTATCTTAATATAAAGGGTTTCCTCTGGTTGTTGATTATGTAATAAATGTATCAATGCATGTCTTTTGAACAACTCCTCAAATCTTTAACTTTTTGATGAACTTTTCCTAACAAAATATCAAAAAGTGGTACGAAAGACATTTCACCATCATGAAATTAATTTTAAAAAGCATACACAAAATAAATAATTTCAGAGGCCATGCTTTGTTCTCAGCCCAATTACATTTACTAGGAAATATAATGCAACATCACATTTTATTGCTCCAATTTCCTACAGATGTTACATGAAATGTAAAGTTTCTGTTTACTTACTTGAAGAGAGTAAGTTTGAAGTCTTTCTGTGTGATGGTGGTGAAAGTTTCCCCCTCAGGTGGAGGAGGTGGGGCCACAAAATGATCCCATAGCACAGAACAGGCCTGCTGAGCAATCTCATAACAACCCACCTGGTAAGCTATCTGTAAACAGACACATTAACAGAGAAAACATTAACATCTCTTGAATGAGCAGATGTGAAATATGTGAAGCTTGAAGAGGTAAAAATCGTGCCAATAACTGAGTGGCAAGGATGCATCAGTATTGGTGAAAAATGACAAAAATGAAACAAGGGTCATTTTTAATATAATTTTTCTTATAAGTTATAAGTTTTCATTTGAAAGAAACAATTACTGTATTTGCTTCTGCAACAACTCCTTTTCTTTATTTAACAAATGAGAAAAATCAGTAAATATGTGAACATGTATTTTAAAATAGCCTAAAGCACAAAATTAAAGTACATGTAGTCTTCATAGAAATATATTTAGCAAAAACAATGTCTGACAGTTAGCCCCAATGACACATATTTCCACCTAAACAAATCTCAATAATGTATTTTGCTTTTATTATCAGTCATTACTTCACTCTCTGTATTATAATTTATGCACATAACTCTTTAAATGCATGCTGACTTTAAAGATAAAAAGATAGGTAAGAAAAAATATTATTGCAAGTTTTATGCGAAACTGTGATAAGAGTGCCTAAGTCCTGAGTATTGGTCGAGGCTGTGAGACTACAATAGAGTCACCAAACAATTTACCAGGGTGCGAACTTGTGTTAGTAATACCGATCATGAGTATGATGGCTTGCTAGCCCAATTGGTGAAGGGAACAACCGCAAATGACGCTGGCAACATGCAACACAGGACAAAACATTTAAATAACATTAACAAAACAGGACACCACAACAAATCGGCATCATGTGTCCCTTAGTATTGGTGGAAGATGACAGGCTAGAATAGGGAGACATGTAGATACTAACCTGTGATAGGAATGCCCAGGTCATGAGTACTGGTAGAGCGTGTGAAGCCAGAACAGGGCGACACATCTCCCCAATAGAGCCACAAATTACTTTACCTAGATACTAACCTGTGATAGGAATGCCCAGGTCATGAGTACTGGTAGAGGGTGTGAAGCCAGAACGGGGCGACACATCTCCCCAATAGAGTCACCAATCAGCTTCCCCTCAGCTGTGTAAGCTGCTACAGCAAACACATATCGCTCATTAGCTAAAAGACCGGTCACACGAAGCTCACTGTCAAATGCTGGTACCTAGTTAAAAAAAACACACACAGATTTAGAATATTAGGTGAAAATCAAGATTCATAGATTAGAGAAATCTTTAAGTCTTCATATTGAATTTATTTGTACACACATTTTGGTACTTGTCACAGATTATCTTCACTCACAAGCATCAGAATCACAGTGTTTAAAGTAACATACGCAGTCAAAGTTCTGAATTTTGTACTATCACAGAATCTCATGAAAAATTGATAAATTGACAAGTTAGAGGCTTTCCAATAATTCCAACATTAAATTTGTAGTTCGACGAGAGTTTTATAATAAATAAAAAACTAAAATCTGAAAATTCTGTCAGAATTTTTAGTTGGAAATGTGTCAATCTGCTGTCACAGCTTAGGAACCCTTTGATGTACCGACGTCACTCCTAGTCAACCGTGTAAGCCACACCCATAACAAGGTTCAAAATGTTGGCCCGTTACAAACAAGGTCATTCACCGCGGCTGGATCAAAGTCATTGTGAGCAAATATGACCAGCCCTCTTTCCATTTAATTCGACTAACAGCTAGATTTCTCTGTGTCCGTACCAGCTTTGTACCCAATGAATAATTTATATTTTAACGTGACTGTTTTAATTTTTGAATTTTTCTATATGAAGTTGTAAGATTTAACTTTAATTCACATATTAGGTCCTTGAGTGGCATTTAAAAGCTGGTACAAAGTATTATTATCCGTCAACCAAATTCTTTGTGTTTTGATTGGTCAATTTGCCAGGGGATAAAAACCCTTACACCCTGGGAGAATTTTCAACTCACACGCCTTCGCTTCAAATTTTGTTTTTCTTTATTTAACTGACCGTTAAATTTGACAATAAGTTGGCAATGACACAGTTTTTAACATAATTTATTCACAATCGCTACATTTAAATAACGGTAAAACATCGGAAACATCGTTTTTCACAGACTTGTTTTGTGCAGCGTCATTGACTTTTTTCGATGTCCTTGAAATCTGACAGCGTTGTCAGCGGTCAGGGGAGGTAACTCTGGCCGAGGCGAAACACTGGCGAGGACACATTTGTCACGAGTTTAATTTAAAATAAACCCAGACAGGGAGCCTTGACGGATAATAAATTCGACGTTTTTCGCAGGGTGTGCAGATTTCCATGACCGTCTTTAAGCTTGTACACCACTTCGCCTGCGGCTCAGGGTGTACGAGCTTCAAGACGGTCATAAAAATCTGTACCCCCTGCAAAAAACGCCGATAGCTAATAATATAGGAAACAATTTTCATACTTTCAACTTCTTTATTATTTAAATGGCAACGTTTCCTTATAGGTACTAATACGATTTTCAAGTCAAATAGTGTTAGGCAGTTAAATAATACAGTAGTTTTTATCCATAAGAAAATTGTTTCCTATATTATTAATTCAAATACCTTTTGTGTATTAATCCAGAGCCCCACAAAGCTGACTGTGTGTTGGGATGCACAAGATGCAGACTAGTTAGATGTAAATGTTTGGGTGTGACGTTCAGTTAAACACAGGTAGGCCACTATAACCAACTTTCCATGAAATGAAAAATGCCATTCAATATAATCACTAAAGCTTATTAATTCATTCCAGAAAAAATAACATCATGACTGACCTGTTGGCCAGTTCCCGGGAGGTTGTTATCGTTGAGTCTGACCTTCACATTACTTCCAGAGGAGGAGCGACCTAATAAACTATACCAGTACACCTGAAAATGGTAATCATTGATTACAGAAACAAGCCAATAGATATATCAGAATGTATTCATTTTCTTTTCTTATTTTACTAAGTTAACAGATATGTGTTATACAAGAGCTGTTCCGTTGGATTTGCTTGCTTGGTGTTTTTATACTTTCTCGAGAATTTCTCGTGGATATCAGGGCAATGTACATGTACTTTAAGAGCAACTTGAAGAGGAAAACTAACACAAACATGATAACAATCTGAAAGCATTATGTTTTGTTGAAAAACATGCTCCGCCAGTTCCACTAACAGCGCTGTCTCCACTCAAATATAAATGGCTAACCTTTTCTCCTGAGGCTGGTTGCCAGGGGGCAGGCCTAAACACCATGGTACTTTCTGTACGACTCATCAATACCGGTGCTGGAGGAAGTTTTGACAGTTTAGCTTCACCGTCCAGGTCTATAGTGTTATCCACATACAGTTTTCTTTCATCGTTCTGAGCTCGTGTTATCAGAGCCACTGCTTCCTGGAAATTACAATAATGACAAATAGATTTAACAAATCACATTAATATTTATTTTAATGACATAAAAGAAAACACATCAAATGTCATGAAGAAATTTGGTGATTAATTAAAATTATTCCAGTGACATGGATGCAGATGTTTTATTTTTCATTCAGTCAGATTGATGTTGAGGAAAAATTTCTCCATAAATGATTTCACAACAATATCGTCATCAAAATACAAATAAAACTGACCATAAGAAATGAGCTTGCTATACTGAACCCATTGAAAGAGTGTTTATACAAAGTTTTGAGTCTGTAATGTAAGGGAAATAGATATAATTGATTTGATTGGGGTTTTATGCTGAGCTTAAGGTTATTTCACTTATATGACGGCGTTCCAGCCCAATCCGTAAACGATGCTATCAACATGCAAGATAGGACAAAACACTTACATAACAGACTGGCAACATGAAGGACAGGACAAAACAGGACACTCTGTGCCTCTTAGCTCAGAGAGCACCAGGGCACATGAGGCTCCCACCCAACCACCTGCGAAATTGATATGAATGGGTACAAGTTTACCTCAAGTAGTTTCTTATGTTCAGCCATTGATGCAGATTGTTGAGTTTTGCTGATGTAAGCTCTCTGCATGTGAAGCAGTGCTTTGGACAACAGTGATTTGTTACAGCGGGCAGATAACTCCTCCGGGCTCTCAACATATGATATGGCTATATTCTGACTGGATCCCTGAAAAATAGAGACGTCAATGTGATAAATTAAGGCACTCTTGGTCCACAGTGGTTGGCCTATGACTTTGGGGCAACCACCATATTCTACGTCATCATAAATTCTTGGTCTTAAAAATATTTTGTACAACCTGCACTTATATTGAAACTGTGCAAGGTAATTTTTAGATTGAATAATGATAATTTGATTTGAAATCCGTCATGAAAAATGAAAGCCACAAATCTCTCACCATTCTACGTTTTGAACACTCCCTTTGGAAAGGTTTCTTCAGACTTAATGCTGGATCTGTAACATATTGGAAGAATTTCATTACAAAAAAGGAAAACCAAGTAGTAATAATATATTCAGTTATTTTTATTTTTTGTTTCTGGAAAGACAACATAACACCTATGGTGGCATAAAATTTATATTTAAAGGTATCTGATAGCCTTACATTCCTTGTGTATAGTGAAAATCCAATAAGGAATCTTGTAAAAAGAACACCACAACAAAGCAGCTTCCTGATCGGCCTAAGCTCAGGGACTGAGAGTTGTATAGATTGATTGACTGATTGGTTTTTAACTTGGTGTTTCACTTCTATGAGTGCAGTGATTCCAACAGCAAGTAGCTACACTACGCAAGCAGACAAGTCATTTTAAGTGTTAGCTCTGTTGGAAAGATAATGTTCCTCCAGTGCTATGTATAAACACATGAATGTAAGCTTACAGACAGTCCTTAGCCACAGCGTGGGTTATATAGGATATAATTTCATATGTAACGGGCCCCAGATGTTTGTTTGTCCTTAGCAATGGGTCAGAGGAGGTTTGTTGTTATAACTCCCAAGCACATTGATAAGCAGACTATAGAGTACCTTAGACCATTTTACAAAAGATGCGCATGTAAACACTACATGTACGTCTGTTTATTGGATAAATATTGCACATTATACTTTATTTGCCAGAATGATGGGTTAATGAGACCACCTTTAACCTGACTAAACACAATCCACCAGGGTTGCCAGTTAGAATTTTCCTGTTCATAAAAAGTATTGGTAAGAAATACCTGGTCCAAGGGCTGCCAGTTTGAGAGAAACTCTGTGGTAGATCATGAGAAGCTCCAGGTGGAGATCATAAACAGTGTTCCACAGTGATGTGGGGGGCCCAGTTTCTGAGACCACAGAGGGATCAATATATCCTCCACCTTCCTCCTCCTCAGACTTCAACTCCTCCACATCCTCATTGACCCTTGTCTCAGTGGGTGGCCGTGTGCCCCCAGCCTCTGGGCTGAACAGCTCAGGATTTAACTCCTACAAGTTAGTATAAAAATTACATCTTTCAATTAAAGATCTAACACTTTCAAAGAGATGTTGTTAAAATTATGGTAAAATATTAATTAAATAATTTTAAGTATTACATTGAACAGCATTGAAAGACAAAAATCCATGTTTCAACTATTCTGGCAAAACAGTATTGATTCTCTAGATCATGGACCACGGCAGCTATAGGGTACCTTAGGTCATTTTACAAAAGGTGCGCATGTAACCGTTAAGTCTGTTTATTGGATTAATATTGCAGTTTGATGGGTGATCAGGATTTAAAATTTTTTATTTTCCATTGAAATGGGTCAGTTTTTGTTTTAACATAATTGTTTAACAATCTTAAGGAAATGAGTCGTTACCATAAAACTATTCTTAATGGAGAATTTTATAATGGTCACAGCAACCAGAGTACACAGCAGTTCCATAGAGTATATATCGTTAATCCAAACAAAAGACACGAATGAATTTCACTTGAAAATCATGTTAATTTCAAAGTTTTAAGCACACATTTAGTGGAAGATAATAGACAAATATGTGAGTTATCCAGATGAATTGTAGCCATGCTACATTTAGACAGTGTTAGAGGGACCACTCTCACATATAACATAGCAATTTTAACCCATACCTAATATCTATGTGTGTTACATATTCACCACATATTTATCTTCACAATTTACATGTTACATGT